>MU252058.1:0-10184 GCA_019669835.1 Amylocarpus encephaloides
TAGTTTCTTAGTAGTACTAGATTCTAGATATAATATAATAATTATATACTTAGTAAGTCTTTTTATAATAACTAGAATAGAGTTATATACTACTTTTATTATTAGATCTTTTAATAGTAGAAGTTTTATAATAAAATTCTATTAGATTAACTTTTATATTATACTTAGAATTATTATAATTATTATAAATCTATATAAAGTATATTAGCTAAGTATATTTTATATATATATATATTATAATCTTTTACTACTTTCTTTATAAGTATTATAAGTTAGTAAATATAATAGTACTATTTAATTTATTAAAGAGTTCTTAAAATTTCTTAATATTTATAAATTAGTACTATATAGTACTTAAGAATAAACTTCTTTATATATATTTCTAGTATAACTAGTTATCTATTTTAGTACTTAGTATCTCTTAGATTCTTTCTCTAGAACTAGATAATCTTATTATCCTATAGTTCTTTTACTTTAGTAAGAATAGCTACTTCTTATATATTAGAGATAAGGTTACTATTCTTATCTTCTTATAAAATAGTTATTTCTTTATAGATTTTATTTCTCTTATAACTTAGTTATCTACTTAAAGCGTTTATTTATAGATTATCTACTTCTTTTATAAGGGTTTAGTACCCTGTTTTGCCTCTAAGATCTAGAACCCTTTGGTTATTAAGCGAGCTTCCGTACGATATAGAATCGTCGAGGCCTTTATTTTCTTTCTTTCTTCTTTAGTTAATTCTTCTTATATCTATATATAGTACTAAGTTACGAATTCTCTTACTAACCTATAACATTAGAATTAACTCGCCTTTCGTATTCGTACGATAAAGAAATCGAACCTTTACGAACATAAATAATAGATAAGGAAACGTCGATAACTTACTACTACGTAACACGAGCTCTACTTAAGGACCTTCGAATACCTCTTAGGAAACAATCCTAATGTAGGCTTAATAACTTCTCGCTTATATAGAGTTACGTCTCTAAGCTTAGTTAGAGTAGATTTAGAATATACACGTAAGTATAGTAGCGAGAGTAAACGAAGACGACAATAGACGAAATAGACTATACCTAGACTCGTACGATGCCTCTTTATCTTCTAACTAACTAATAGTAATAGGAGGGCGAATACCCTCTTCCTCTATAAACGACGACTATAATAGACGACGAAGGAAGATCCTCCCTGATCTAAGAGTCTTTAAAGGCGAAAGTACGATACTTCCCTTATAGTTAGATTTAATAGCCGCGAAGATTAGGCTAGATCTTAAAGATAACGATAAAGAAACCCGATTTTAGTACTTTTATAGCCGACTCGGAGGAAAAGTATTACTCTAGGTAACCCCTTAGATCACTACCACGATTAGAAAGGCCGGTTCAGCTGAAGCCATGTCGTACGATTACTAGGCTTCGACTCGTCAGAAGCTTATTAAGTAGCTCGAACTAGTATTTAGAAACAAGAAGGCCTAAGAAACCGCTCTCTCTCGACTTAGTACGATAAAGATAGGAGATAAACCCTTCTACACTCACCTTACGGAATACGAGAAGACTTTATAAGAAGTAGGAGGAATCGGTTAAGACGACGCTATTAAGAAAAATTACCTTAAAAATTCGATAAGTCTAGAAGTCCTCGAGAAATTAGTAGCTCACGCCTAGCCCGAGTCTTACGAAGACTATGTGAAGTAACTTCGAACGACGACGTATAATATGTCCTCCTTAAAGGTTAGACGCCACTAATAACCCTACTATTAAACGCCCCCTACCGCGAAAAGGTCTACTCCTTAGCCTTAATATAGATCTGTAAATAAGTAGATAAACTAGGAACCTACTTCTCGTACGAATATCGCAGCTACTTAAATGAAATCCTAACAAACGGCTTAGTAGGTGTCTTAAGCTGTCCTTAATAGGAGACGTACGAATAGAGAATGTTTCCGCTGTGGGTTAAAGGATCACTGAATTAGTAGGTGTAATCTTAACCCCGCTAAGCGACCCACGGCTCGTACAAACGCGGTTAATACCTCCTCCGAGTAGACAAGCGATACCGCGAGGATTAAAGAGGTTAATAGCGAAGACTCGGAAAACGAGTAACTCTTAGTGAACGTCGCTACTAAGAGTCGTACGAGGGTTTATAATTAAAGAAGGCTTAGAAGAGATAAGAGGAGAAAATAGATGGTCCTACATTTACTATTAACACCTTAGTAAATGAAGAAAGCTTCGCTAAAACACTTCCCGATACTAGATGTTTATCGTATAGTATTATCTCTAAAGCCTTTGTGAGGAAGCATTCTCTTAAGCGTATGAAGATTTCTCCCCGTTCTACAGGAGCGTACGACGCTCTAAGAATAGATGTGATTAACGAAGTTACCGTCCTAAAACTTAATATTAATAAATATATTAAATTAAGAGCATTTTTGTATATCGTCTCTCGTATTAAGTAGTACGATATAATTCTTAGACTACCTTAGTTTAAGAAGTACGACGTGAAGTTAAAACCGACAAAAGAAGCCCTATAGATTAGATTATCTTATACGAGAGTACGAAACCGACTAATTAAGAAACACTTATAGCTTAGCTATTCTAAGATCATAGCGATAAGGTTTAATTACCTAATAAGGAAAAGAGACTACTTATCTTAGAAGAAAAGGGATCGTTGTACGATTAAGGTTTTTATAGCTTCTATAGCTAACATTTAGAAAGTATTATAATTAAAGAAGAAGATAGACCCGAAAGACGTGTTACTAGATTAATATAAGGACTATCTTCTCTTATTCGATCGTATAGAGGCCGGGAAACTTCCTCCTCTAAGAGGAAAAGGAATTAATTATATAATTAAGTTGTTGTAAAAGGATGAGAAGGAAGAGATAGTACTATACGGCCCTCTCTATAGTATAACAAAAGAAGAACTTCTAGTACTACGGAAAACGCTTATTAAATTACTTAATAAACAGTTTATTCGAGTAAGTAATTTACTAGCTACGGCTCCTGTTCTTTTCGTACGAAAGCCTAAAGGAGGTTTACGGTTCTATGTAGACTATCGAGGCCTGAATCGTATTACTAAAAAGGATCGATACCCGCTTCCTTTAATCTATGAGACCCTTTAGAATATCGGACAGGTAAAGTGGTTTACTAAGCTTAATGTCGTAGCGGCTTTTTATAAAATTCGGATTTAGGAAGGAGACGAATAGAAGACGGCCTTTCGTACGAGATATAAACTATACGAGTGGTTAGTGACCCCTTTTAGAATAGTAAATACTCCTAGTACTTTTTAGAAGTATATTAATTAAACGCTAAGGGATTTCTTAGACGTTACTTACTCGGCTTATATTAACGACATTTTGATTTATACGGATGGCTCTCTCTCTTAATATCGAAAGGACGTACAACAAATCCTTAATAAGCTAAAAGAAGCTGGCTTGTATTTAGACATCGATAAGTGCGAGTTTAAAGTCACTTTAACGAAGTATTTAGGATTTATCCTAGAGGTTAGAACTAGTGTATAAATAAATCCTAAAAAGGTATCCGCTATTACGAACTAGAAGTCTCTAAAGACCTTAAAAGGCGTACGAAGTTTCCTTAGGTTTATAAACTTCTACTAACGTTTTATTAATAGATATTCCGATATTGTCTCTCTAATAACCGACCTCGTACGAAAGGATCAGACTTTTAAATGAACGGACGAAGTAGAGGTCGCTTTCTAACGACTAAAGAAGATGTTCGTGATTACTCTAGTACTAGCTCCTTTTAAATATTATCGAAAGACGATAATCGAGACAGATTCCTCAGGTTATTATATAGGAGGAGCCTTACTTTAAGTTAATAACTCTAAGGTAATTCGACCTTACGCTTTCTTCTTAAAGAAGAATAACCCCGCCGAATACAAGTACGAGATCTACGACAAGGAAATGTTAGCTATCGTACGATACTTAAAGGAATAGAGATCGGACCTTATAAGTGTAGGGAAGTTCGAGATCTGTATAGACTATAAGAACTTAAAATATTTTATGACTCTAAGACGGTTATCGGAAAGACAAATAAGGTAGTCCTTACTTTTGTCGGAATTCGACTTTAAGATATCGTACGTGCCTAGTAAGGAGAATATTATCGCTAATACGCTTTCTTAGAGAGAATAAGACCTACCGAGCTCTGTAAACGACGAGAGGTTACAGAATCGATTAACTTAGTTAATTAAACCTAAATATCTCGTCTAGATTAAGGATAAAGTTTAGGTTACCTCTATACGAGTTAATAGACAAGCCGATTCTCCCTCCCCTAACCTGTTCCCTATAGACAACGAGTTAGATTAGTATTAGCGAACTAGGGAAGAGGAAGACAAGTAGTACCTAGGAGCCTTAGAAGCTATACGAAAAGAGTAGCGTATCTTTCCTCCTAAGTATAAAGTCAAGGTCTCGATTAGTAAATGTTCAATCAAAGATAGGAAACTAATGTTTCGAGGTCGAAGATAGGTCCTAGAATTTAAGCCTCTTCGTACGACACTAATCTAGAAGATACATAACTTAGTAATAACCGGTTACCCTAGTCGAGAAGTAACCTTAGCTTTAATAGTATAGTAGTTCTTCTAGCTAGGAATACTAAACGACATTCGTTGATTCGTACGAAATTATAATGTTTATGAACGAAATAAGGCCTAGCGAGAAAGAACCTATAGATTACTTAAGCCGCTTCCTGTTCCTAAGAGAACATAGTCAGAGATCTCAATAGATTTCGTAGTAGGACTCCTAGAGAGTAATAGTTGTACGAACATATGTGTGATCATAGACCGTTTAGGAAAAGGAGTTATCGCTAAAGGATTAAAAGAAATCACGGCTAAAGTAGTAGCTTAGCTTTTCGTATAATACTTCTATCGCTATTATAGCTTACTAATAGCTATTATTTTAGATCGAGGTACCTAATTCGTCGGTGCCTTATAGAAAAGGATTTATAAGATTTTAAATATATACCGACGACTATCTACTACTTTCTATCCTAAGACGGACGGAGCTACTAAGAGAATAAATCAGATTATTAAGTACTTCCTCCGTACATTTTACGAATTTACTTAGGACGACTAGGAGAGGTTACTACCTATGGCCGAGTTTACGATTAATAATCGAGATTTATCTTCTATAGGAGTTAGCTCTTTCTTCTTAGGATATAGCTATCACGCTTCCTCTATTAAAGTTAAGTAAACACTTCTACCGTACGTAGAAAGAAAGAGCCTAGTTTAGAAGGCTAATAATATCGTACGGAAGCTTTAAGAGGCTACTTAATATGTAGCGACCGTAATAGTTATTACCTAGTAGGAACAGGAGGAATAAGTAAATCGATCTCGACAACCGTCTACAAACTTTAAGGTCGGAGATAAAGTCTAGCTTAACCTAAGAAACATTCGTATAATAAGGTCTAGTAAGAAACTTAATACGAAGAATACTAAATTTAAGGTTATTAAAGTGATTAGTTCTTATAGCTATCGTTTAAACACCCCGCTAGGAATCTATAACGTATTTTATTTAAAATTATTACAGCTAGCATCGTCCGACCCCTTCGCCTCTTAAAAGACTATTAACGGCCAGCCGGAACCTGAATTAGTTAGTGATTAGCTCGAATATAAGGTTGAAAATATCTCGAAGACAAGAATGAAGAAGATCGGACGAGGAGCATAGTAGAGGTAATATCTCGTAAAATGAAAAGGCTATACTTAAAAGACTTAGGAGCCTAATTAAGTAGTAGAGGAAACTATAGCTCTAGACGAGTTCGAAAGCTAGTAGTAAGTCGTACGATATAAGGATTAAGAGAGGAGTTTAAGTTTTAAAATTTGGATTTAGTCGTACGGTCGTTATAGGGTTTCTACTATTTGTTTTGTTTCTTTACTTTTTGGCTTCACTCACTCGAGCTACTAGTCTCAGGCACCACGTAGAGGTAAAGCAAGCCGCCTAGGTCCTCTCACCTACCCCGAGAGGCCGGTTCGCTAACAGGTATTATATAAGTAGGTTTTTACGCTAAGGAAAACGTGTAAAAGGTATTATTAAATCTAGCGCGGGAAGGGTATCGTACAAGAACAGACCAGTCCCCCTTCCTCCGAAGACGTCGTCAAATCACCCCTATCGTTTACCACTTATTCTAAAAGTAAGGGAGCAACTACAGATCCGTCTCTACTAAGGATACCCTAATTCCTACTACTAGTATTAGGTTCTTTATTATCCGAGTCGTAATCTTAGTCGTCGCTACTAGTTAAAGAACATCTCGACGCCTAATCCCTCTATTTACAAGAACTATAATAGCCGCTAAAATGTCCTTATATAGATCGATAATTAAGAAAGGGAGTCGATCCTATTCGTACGTAGTAATTATAGGGATATCGAAGTCGTTAGCTAGTACGTTAAATAAGAAGGGTATTAATATATAAAGGTCGATAAGAGTAGATTTATAAAGGTGTGATTCGACCTTAAAGATACACGATATCTCGGCCAGAAAGGATGTAAATAATACGTTATTAAGTGTTAAAGAGAAGTCGTAATCTAGCTATAAGATTACTACTAATAGGTAGAGTTACTCGCGTATCGTATAAAGGAGGATTCGTAGAACTAAGACTAAGATCTTAGTTATCTTACTATTACTAAGGAGTGTAGAGCACGAGTTGTTAGTTATTTACTACTATATTAGTTGTTGTACGAGGTAGGATGTAAGGGAGAGAAAGGTACGAAGAGCTATGTGTTATACGAAAAATAAAGGAAGAGAAAGGGAAAGGTATTAATATATTCGATAACCGAGGGAGTCACGTGACGATAATTAAGCGAATGAATCACGTAGTAACTCGTAGCTAAGCGATAACTAGGACAGTAGTTATCTACGCTAGCCTAGTTTATAAGTCATTTTATGTGACTACCCGTGACCGTAACTTAGGTTTCGGTATCTAGTTCTTACTTTCGTACAAAGAACAGGGGGAGGGGGGGGGAGAAGGGGGGTATTATAAGGGTTTAGTACCCTGTTTTACCTCTGAGATCTAGAACCCTTTAGTTATTAAGCGAGCTTTCGTACGATATAGAATCGTCGAGGCCTTTATTTTCTTTCTTTCTTCTTTAGTTAATTCTTCTTATATCTACATATAGTACTAAGTTACGAATTCCCTTACTAACCTATGACATCTTTAATATAATAGATCTAAAGAATAAAATAAGAGAGTTTCTCTATCTACTAAACTATTCTTTAATTATTAAGAACTTTTATAGTTATAAAAGTATAAAGATTCTTATAGTTAGTATAGATATTAATAGAGAACTTTACTTTCTATAAGTAGATCTCTAGTATTTAATAGTATTAATAATAGCTATTAGTTTCTTCTAATAAATATTATAGTTCTACTTAGTTATTAAGTATTTCTTAAAGTAGTATACTATAGAGTATAGTTATATCTAGAATATATAAACGAGACTTAACGTCTATAGATATAGGTCTATTCTTTCTATTCTATAAATAGTATTAAAGTCTACTTAAAGATATTAAATTATTAAAGATAGATAATAAAGACTCTTTAATAACTAAAGTAGACTAAATTATATAAAAGCTAAAAGAGATAAGAGAGTAAGCGTAAGTAGTAATAGTAGTAACCTAAGAAGTCTAGAAGTAGATAACTAATTAGAAGTATAACTAGATATCTAGCTATTAGATAAAAGATAAGATATAACTTAGTCTATAAAATATTAAAATAAATAGCTTTTATAAGAAGCTAGATACTAAATATATAAAGTTTATAGTTATAAAGGTTATTAGATCTTATAGTTATTATTTAAATATACTACTAGATATATATAATATATTTTATACTAGACTTCTATTATTTATATATATAATACTACTACTAGAATATATTATTAAAGAAACCTAGTCTTCTATAATACTAGTTAATAATATAGAAGAGTATAAGATAAAGTATATACTTAACTAGAAGAAAGCTTCTAGAAGAGATAATTAATAGAAGTATCTAGTTAAGTAAATAGATTATAAATATTTAACTTAAGAGCTAGAATTAGTAATAGAGAGTACTACTACTCTAGTTAAATAAAAGAAGTATATAACTAGATAAAAGTAAAGAAAAGAAGAGAGAAAATATAAGAGTTAGAATTCTAGAGTATACTTAAACTAAAAGCTCTTACTAAGTACTAACTATTACTAAGTACTAACTCTTACTAAGTACTAACTCTTACTAAGTACTAGCTACTAGTAGAATTTAATTTAGTTTAATACTACTTTATTTTATTACTTTTAGAAGGTTTTAGTTATCTCTTCTTATATATATAAGATCTTATAAAAGTTATACTTATATAAGCTCTTTAAATACTTTATAATTAAAATTTAAAAACTATTTCTTTTAAGTTATTTAAAATCTAGTCTCTTATAACTACTTTAGATTATATAATATTCTTTATACTTTAAGTATAATACTAGAGAGTAGTAAGAGTTCTTTAATATCTTAAATATATATCTTTATATATAACTCTATTTATAAATATATTATATTTATACTAACTTAATAAATCTTAAGATTTTTAATATATTCTATAGTTAATAGAGCTCTAATTAACTTATAGTAAATAGTAGATAAGAACGTCTTAAGAAAATTATTACTAGATTACTAGCTATAGTTCTAGACTACTAGTCTAGTCTTAAAGTAGTCTATTAACTCTATTAAGATATACTTTATAGTTAAGATCTACTTTATACTAACTATAGTCTTTATTAAGAGTAGTATAGTATACTATTAGATTCTAAGAGTTTATAATATAATAATTTATTAGAAATAATATCTTACTATTACTAAGTATACTAAGAGTTATTATTATCTTATTAGATAACTTTAGAAGAATTATCTTATAAACTTTAGTACTTAGAGCTATATTTTTATTATTATTTAGAAACCTTTAATATTTATATATATAAGACTTATAATATAAGAGAGCTTTATAGTTAGATTCTTTATTCTTATATTAATTAGATATATAAATCTTACTTCTCTAGACTAGTAGTAGTTTAAAGATATTATATTTTCTAGATACTTTAACTAATCTATCTCTCTTAGAATTATATTTACTAAAGTTATTTAACTTACTCTTAAATTCTAGAGTAGAAGTCTTACTACTTTACTTCTATTTAAAATATTAGTTTACTAGATACTAATATCTTATAAGCGTAATAATATATCTATTTATAGAGTTATAAAATCTATATTATTATATTATCTTAGTATAACTAATAAAAAATATTCTTTAGAATACTAGCTTAATCTTATAATAAAGCTTATTAAATAATCTATAGAAAGCTAAATAACTCTATAATTATAAATACTTCTTTAAATAAAGGTTTCTCTAGGTTTATAAGTATATAGTTTTAACTATCTTACTCTAGAACTTATATAGTAGCTAGACCTCTATAAGTATAGCTCTAGCTAGCTTAATAAGCTTTTAATTAAGTTACTTTAAGATACTATTTTACTTTAAACTATATAAAGTAGTCTACTTAACTTTAACTTTATAATAGCTTAGAAGCTTACTCTTAAATATCTTAAATTCTTTAGTATTATTAAGTTAAACGATTTTTAGCTTATATCTAAACTATAGATCTACTTTTATTTTCTATTTAAGTAGAATCTTATAAAGATTAGTTCTTTACTTATTTAGAAATATTTATAACTTCTATTTAACTTAGTTTATAAATATATATATATATAATACTTATTATCTAAGATAAAATAGAATAAGAATTTTAGAAGTTAAAAAATATATATTTATATAACTTATATATCTTCTTAAATACTTACTAGTTTATAACTCTTAATTACTTTATTATTATATAAAGATTATAATAGTTCTAGTTATAGTTATATAGTATAGAAAATAAAGTATTTAAGTTTAAGACTATATTATATAACTATCTAAGTTTTTATATTAGAGATTAAAGTTAAAGTCTCTTTTAGTTACTACTATTATAACTTCTACTAATACTAAGTCTAGAACGTAATAAGTACTAATTTAACTAGTATATACTATAACTATTCTATTAGAGTTAGTAAGAACTATAATATACTTACTAAAATACTCTTATTTTAAAGCTAGAGAACTAATATTAGACTACTAGCTAGCTAAGAGATATATAGTATATTAGTAAGAGTAAGTAACTAAGTCTAAAGCTTA
>MU252059.1:0-10976 GCA_019669835.1 Amylocarpus encephaloides
GAGCTGGCTTGTTTTAGGAAAAGAAATGGAGGACAATTACGAAGGAAACCTACTACGCGTATACAGTCCCTATAGTCCTAGGCTATATGCTCCAGTATCCAGGTCTACAGTTCCAGCAGGATGGTGGCCCTGGCCATATAGCCCAATATAGCATTAACTATATGGCACGTTATTGTGGCATTATTCTAGTATTCTGGCCGGCATTCTCACCAGATCTGTCTCTAATTGAAGCCCTATGGGATAGAATGAAGGACATTCTGACTGCTTTAGACCCTGAGGTCCACAGGAGCTACTCAAGGCTAAGGGCAGCTATATAGAAGGCCTGGGACGATATCACAGACGCTGAGATCAGGGATCTAGTACACACAATGCACGAGCGCTGTGTAGCCGTCATTACTGCGCATGGTTAGTACACAAAGTACTGAGAATTTGACTCTATATTAATTTGACGTATTTGACGTGTTTGTGTAAAGTAAAAGTAGCGTGAGTGGCAATTTTTGCCTCGCCTAGGAATTAAAAAGCCCTGGAGGTTGTATGGATAAAAATGGTGATTGATACGCCTTTAATTCCCATCTCCAGAAATTCTTGAACTCGCGTTCGTGCCCAAGAACCATGAAGCACGAATATCGGCGGCACGTTCGCCCACAATGTACCAGGCTGAGCCGCTGCTTGGGCAGACTTTTCGACATGCAGTATGCAATCCACCCAGCCTTAACCTTTTCTCGCTTTTCGAGGCCCGCTAGCAGTCAAAGCCGCCATGAAATGGCTCCGGTTGCTGCGATGACGCCATTGACTATACCTCAACTGACAGCACCCGACCTTGCGCACGCAAAACAACGACATCACGTGTACAGTGCATCCCAAAACCTTCAGCTACATGGGATTCTCAAAATCAGCCTGGGCTTTCCAGATCCAGGCAGTCAGTACCTGGAGCAATTGGTTCTCAGCCTTCATGAGGATCACGGCCATCAGCTCCCCATATCACACAGCGCGTCGTGCGGGTGGTTCTGGGACGTCCGACCGAGTATCAACACCCCTTTCCAAACTCCTCAACTCCAAGCGCGATCAGAAACAATGGAGGAGTTCCCCTGGCATACCGACTGCAGTTATGAAGACTTACCGCCGCGAGACTTCGCGCTCCATGTGCTTCAGCACGATCGATTTGGTGGAGGGACGCTCTCGGTCATGAATGTTCAAAGGCTGAGCGAGCTGCTCTCCCCAGGCACCCGAGCATCTCTTATGCGGCAAGACTACGGCATCAGAATACCGCTGGAGTTCATCAAAGAGCCCGCGAAACGGGGGGTTGTTGGCAGTGTGTTGACGGCTCAGCAAGACGTCCAGCCCTGCATGATGAGATTCAGAAGAGACCTCGTGACACCATTAACGGAGAGGGCATCGAGAGCGCTGCAAGAGCTTGACATGTCCTTGCAGGATGCTGAGACTCAGGCACAGTCAACGCTACATCTCACCTCGAAGGACCTTTCGGCAGGGACCGTTATCCTGCTAGATAACCGCCGTTGGCTGCATGCACGAAATAACGTCAAGGACCCGAAGCGTCATTTGCGTCGACTACGTTGGGATGCCGTTCCTTTGAATAATGCTCCTGTGGAATAGTTGAAAGTATACTGCTGTTTAGTAGATTGTTAGGGGGACAATATTTATTTCATTTCATTTTTATTACCTTTTTTACATGCTATGTGAGCCTAAACGTGGTGGTGGTTGTCCTCCAGCTATTCGACGTAATCATGGACAAAATGAGTTTAATGTGTCGACTGGAAGACGTGTTCATGCAGTGCTGCAAACTATGTGTCACCTCCCTAGCGCAATGTCAAGACACCATTGGCTTCGCCTTGCAATATAACGACCGTCTGTCCCGTGAGGTAAGCCTTTCAATGCAAACTAGAGTTACGTTGTCTTCTCCCATAAGCCCCAATTTTGTTTTATATGCCTGGTTCCTAACATGGACGACAACACTCCTCTTATCCAAAGCCAGTCCCATTCTTTTTCCCAGAAGCGCCTCCTAGTTATCTTCCCTGCACTCGCTCTGATACAGTTTACTTCTTTCCTCGACCAAACCGCCATCTTAACGAGTCTACCCGCTATCGCATCCGCGCTCGACATCGGCGCGTCCATCTCCCTAGTCGGCGCGAGTTTTCTCATCACCAGCACCAGCATCCAGCTGATCAATGGCAGGCTATCAGATATATTCGGCCGCAAGGCCTCTCTCATCACAGCGCTTTCCATCATGGCCACTGGGAACTTATGGAGCGGCTTTTCCGCTACGCCTGTAGAGCTCTTCGTCGCGCGTGCATTCACTGGGTTCGGCGCGGGAGCTATCAATGCGCTCGTACAGATTGCCATTGCCGACATCACGACACTGGAGCAGCGCGGGTATTATTTTGGCATGGTGGGGATGGCGGTGGCCTTTGGGAATGGGTTGGGCCCTCTCATCGGCGGAGTACTCACCCAGACGATTGGATGGCAGTGGGCATTTTGGTTTGTTTGTCCATTATGCGCGATTGCTATTGGTTATCTCATGTCTGTTTGGCCGACCTCACGCTCTATCTCTGCTGATATCCGGATCTGGGACAAGCTAAAGATGGTGGATTGGGCAGGAGCCTGGGCGAGTCTTTTTAGCATTGCGTTGCTTCTGGTAGGCAATTAATATCAAATGGGGTGTCTGATGATGCTAATTCATGAGCTAGATTCCCATCTCACAATGCGGATCCACCATGTCCTGGGCCTCGCCGGTGGCCATAGGTATGCTTATCGCTGGCGTGATGCTCTTTGGTGTCTTTTTGGCAATCGAGTGGCGGTTTGCGAACCTACCTCTGTTGCCGGCTCAATTGTTTTATTATAATCGCTCCACGAACGTTCTTATATTTGTTAACATCCTGATTGGCTGGGTTTACTGGGGCAATCTATTCATTCTCCCGCTATACCTGCAGAATGTCCGTGGATCGAGTACTGCCCAGGCTGGAGTATTGATGCTACCCATGGTCATCACCCATGGGCTTACATCGGGTCTGACAGGAGTCCTCATATCTATGCTGGGACATTATAAACCCATCATTGTCACTGGAGCCTTCTGTTGGACCCTGGCTGCACTTGCAAAGATGTATTACAATCAAGCCACCCCAATTTGACAGATTATTGTGGTCGGTGTCTTTGATGGCATAGGTGTAGGCTGTTCGTTGCAGCCCGGTAAGTGATTCGTTTCTTAGAATGCTACAAGCTCCTTGCATTGGCTCACGAATAGTTTTACAGTCCTCGTTGGTATTTTCGCAGGATCCGATACTGAAGATCGAGCCGTTTTGACCGGCCTACGAAATTTCGTAAGAGACATGGGAGGTGCAACTGGTACTACTGGTATGTGTTCATTTCGGCGCCCCAACGTTTTTTAATGGCACTCTAACGAACACAAAGTTTCCGGTGCTATTTTAAGTAATGTGCTGTCTGGTCAATTAAAATCGAGATTCAGCAACAGTCTCACTGTAAAACTGATTTCTTCGGCCTTTGCGTTGAAAACCCTCCACCTCACCTGTGAGGAGAGGGACATGATAATTGAGGCTTACATGAAAGGCCTTCATTCCGTGTTTGTCTCTTTCGCTATGCTAATTGCTATTCATCTTTGCGCATGTGTGCGTATTCGAGACTACGGGTTGAACCAGGGGGGAGCTCAAAAAAGGCAGAAAAAGATAAATGAAGAGGAAAGGATATAGAGCAGGCGGGGGGAACAACAATCTGATACTGTAACAAGCTGAGTACTATCTCCTCAGCTGCCTCCAGCGTTGTAGTAAGTTATACTTGCTACCTAAGGCTTCAACAGCGTTGTCAGTAGTGTGCACGCACTAATGGTATGGCAATACAGTGGGGTAATGATAATTTAAATACGTCCTATTTAATCCCTGTAATGCACTATTAGTATTTTCTACTATACGGTTGAAGTCAATAGTGCGTAAAACTAATTTTAGTCGTATTGCCGTATACTGTCAGTGTCGGCAGTGTGGCCATGCGGCTTAAAATTAAGCTTTTTTTACCCCGGATTTTCACCCCACTATTTGGGCGCAACGATATTGCACAGCAACTAGGGCTAGGGCACCAGCTCTAATTCTTAAGGTTATAGCGCAAGGTTAGTAGAGCATTTTAAAAAAAGAATTAACTAAATAGCTCTTAAATTGAGCTATTCCGGCAAGGAGAGATAAAGTGGGTCGTCAATGAATGGGGGATTCTTTGGAATTCAACAACACCACGACTAAATACTTTAACTACTCACTTGATGTAATAGCTAGAATATTCTAAGCTACTACATCTTGATTCTCTAATTATAGGCTTTTCATATATCTATTAATATTAATCTACCTTTTTTAAAAATATGTTACTCTAGAAAATAATCATGGGAAAATATATATATTTACTAATTAAATGTTCGTTAATTCACTACATGATGAGTTTTTATTCTAAAAATAAATGTATAGGCTTAAAATAAAGCCCTAAGCTATGACTCTTTAGAACTGGAAAAACCATTAAATTCTAATAAGAATTCATTATTTAATCGCGGTGTGAATTGAAGTCCCCTATTTTAATTGATTTTGCCTCAAATCGCGAATCTCACACGTTCCACCACGTAGCTTAAAACAAGCCGCAAACACCTTAGTGTAGTGATTGCGTTACTTTTAGCCTAAAAAAGTCTATAAAAGGATCACCTTTTGTCCCGTTTTCTGGAAGTCACGTTTCTATGTGGTTCGTGCTCGTTGCACTAACTAGGGGTCCAGGCGCTCAAGTACTTAAGGACTCCTGCTCACTCTTCTTCAAGGACAAGCTTTACACTCAAATAAATACTTCAATAACTTCTTCTCTACCTACCTCGACGTGACCTAGTTCCGACTCGCTCTGTAACTTCACACCTTTTCTCTGTCTCATCAACTACAGGTAAACTGGGAATAGCTTCATTTTGTTTCTTGGCATACTATTAGTGTACTGCAGTGCATATTACGTAGTGACAATACGATTTTTAAATATATCACGTACTACCTAAAATTATACAGTGATAAAAATCCGGAAAAGTACTGCAGTATTTAACTGCCAGTACACTACTGACATCACTGGGCTTCAACAAATTAAGGCCGAGTAACTCAGGAATGTAGATTCAAGATTAACTGTTAAGGATTGCGTGAAGTGAGAACTAAAATACAGAAAGATGTATGTCTTATATAGATGTTGTCTCCGCACAGATTACCTCTGCTACTGAATGTAACTCTGATCTAGATTTTGAGCTAAATATTACTCGAATGTTCGAAGCGAAAGACGAACAAAACTGCCAGTTGTGTTTCGAATCAGCTCGATTAGATCATAGGTTGAGGCTAAAATGCTGGGGAATACGGGATAGATTAAATACAATATGTTGATAGGTACGGTGACATCTATTATATTAAGCCACTTATGAGATATCGGTATGCCCGTCGGGCATGCCGGCAGGAAGAGTTTTCCACGGTAAATGGATACGGCAATGGTCATTGTCAAAAGTTGTATATATATATGCCTTCTGCTCCTATTAAGCAAAGGCAAGCAATTCAAGTTTCTTACTCCTTGCCCTTTGAAAGTCCAACATTGCAACACAATATATTGTAAGATACCTACCTACGAGCTCGCTTGTAAGTGAAATCTCGGAGAATAATCATGTACGACTACCCCGTCAAGTAAACTAAGAAGATCCATATCGAGGCCGACTTGTCTCTTACTTAGAAGGAGACCTAGTTGTAACCGTGTGGAGTGAACCACTGCTTACTGTGATAAATACGGAGTCAAACGGAAACTACTATATTAAGCGAACAACAAAGTGAGGAGAGAAGAGAGTTCCAGAGGAACGGAAGCTTAAATACAAGATGCTAGCACGCACGTGCCACGTGCTACACGTGCTCGGCCCCTAGTTCCTCCAACTCCGTAACAGTACCCCCCCTTTTAAAGAAGGTCGTCCTCGACCGAGTATCCATAATTAGGTTACTATCTAAATCATCATAATCGTCTCTTCCACCTTCCCAAGCATTTAGCCAGTCGTATAAGCGAGCTAGCGGGCCAGGTCGAGTTGGGTTAGCTAGGTGGAAGTCTCTCACTTTGTGAGGGGCGTATTTATAGTTAGACGTAGGATACCACTATAGGTCTTCGTCTCGGTTTAGCCATTTAACACGGTAGTAGAGGTGTTGTCGTCCTTTACTTATAAGGATTTCTTAAATTTCCTACTTATCGTCGCCTGTGATATTAATAGGCGGTGGCTCTAGATTACTTTAGCCTAGTAAAGGATTCTAAGAAGCCTTACGTAATCTATTAGAAGAGAAGACTAGATGGATTTTTATTAAATTAGATAGTTAGAGCTTAAAAGCGTTACCTACTTACTAGATAATCTTATATAGGCTAGCCTCTAGAAAGTCGAGCTTACGGCTAGGCCTCTCTATACGTAAGTGTTTCTTAGTAAGCTAGACAAAGTCTTCTACTCTAAAATCTACTAGGCGATAGTACTTGTTAGTAGAGGCTTTTATATACTCGTGAGTTAAAGAGAGCTCTCGTTTCGTAGCCTCCTATATATCTATTATACGATTAGTAAGCGCTCTTACCTTCTCTACGCTTATTTGATCGGACGAGGCTATAATAGGTATATTCTAGTTAAAAGAAGTATAAGCTAGGTATCTATATAGTACTTCGAATAGGCTTATTTAGCTAAGCGAGTTATATAGTAGCGTAAGCTAGGTATAGTCTATTATAGGTAGTAGCTCTATCTAATTATCTTAGTAGTAGCTAATAAATAGACGTAGCCTTTATTCTAGGTACTAGTTTATAATTTTAGTCTATCCGTCTATCTATAAGTAGTAGGTAGTAGAAAGCCTTAGCTAAGTTCTAAGTATACAGTTAAACTCTTTCTAGAAGGCTAAGATAAACTAAGGTTTACGGTCTAAAATAATTAACTTAGTAGTACTATAGTAGTAATATACGTAATAAATATAAAGTCTTACTATATTCTCTACTATAACTATCTTATAATAAGAGATAGATATAGCCTGTTTTAAGAGTCGGTCGACTACTATAAACACGTTATCGTACTCTAACTTATTCTTTAGAAAGCTATAAAAGTCTATTATAATATACTACTAGGGGCGGTCTAGAATAGAGAGTAGTTAAAGTAGTCTAGGCGTCTTATTCTATAAGCTACTTAAGCGGCGGTAGTTATAATAGTTCTAATAATACTATTAAATGTCCTTCTATATATCTTTCTAGTAGTAGTATACGACTAGTATTTTATAGGTTTTCTAACGTCTTAGGTAAGCGGTAGACACTTAATTATAAGTCTTACAAATTAAGTACGTACGTAAGTTCTAGAAGTTAGAAACTATAAGACGGTCGTAGTATAGTAATAGTCTATTTTCTAGAGTAAAGAGACTCTCTATATTAGCTTCTACTTATTAGTAAATAGCTGTAAGTAACTTAGAGGTACGGTTAGTAGTTAGGATTCGGTTAATTATCGACGTTCTAGAGGAAAGAGAGGTTATATCTAAGGAGTTAATTAGAGCCTAACTAGTAGAAGTAGAGTCGGGGCGTAAAATTAGAGGATTAATCTAGTTATTTCGAAGTAGTTAACGTAGCTAGTTAGTCTTCTTTACTAAATTCTAGGCCTCTGTTTCCTCTATTCGCCTCGTTAGAGTATTCGTACGTGTGTTCTCTTTAGTAGGGCGATATTTAATAATAAAGTAGTATTCTACTAAAGCTTCTACCTAGCGAGCTTAGTACGCGTTTAAGTTCTTTAAGGTTATAAAGTACTTAAGAGCCTTATAGTCTATGTAAATCTAGATACGCTAGGCTGTACGCTTAAGCTCTAGCCTCTATTTCTTTAAGGATTTAATAATAGCTAGTATTTTCTTATCGTAGATTTTATAATTACACTTAGCTAGAGCTATAGTCTTCGAAAAGTAGGCTATAGGTAACTAGTACTCGCTATACTTCTATAAGAAAATTTCTATAATTACCCTATCCGAAGCGTCGGTCTCTAGTATACTTTCTAGCTCTAAGTTATAGTACTAGAGTAAGAGTATAAAAGTAAGAGTATCTTTTAGAGTCTAAAATACGTAATAATAGTAGTTATTAAAATTAAATAATACGCTATTATAAGTAAGAGTTATTAGAGGCTTTACGATTACTCTATAATTTCTAATAAATCGTCTATAGAAGTTATAGAAGCCTAGGAACGATTATATACTCTTTACTATAGAAGGTACTTACTAGTTTTATATAATAGTAACCTTTTCTAGGTTTATAGAAATGTCGTTAGTTAAGATAATAAAGCTAAGATATTTTATCTATATAATACTAAATTTATACTTCTTAATATTAGCCTATAAACTCGTATCACGTAGTCTTTATAGTACTAGCTTAACGTACATTTCGTGTTCTAGAGGATTATCTAAATAGATAAGGATATTATTAAGGTAGATAGTATAGAAGTCGTCTAGGTAGTTAAATAGAATGTTATTTATATATCTCTAGTACGTAGTAGGCCTATTTATAAGTTCGAACGAAAGAACCTTATATTTATAGGCGCTATATCTTATATAGAAGGTCGTTAACTCCTCTAAGTTAGAGTTTATTTATATCTAGTAAAATACCTAGCGAATATTAAGTTTTATAAAGATCTTAGCTCTAGAAATTCGTACTAGAGTCTTATTTATTAAGGGTAGGAGGTATCGGTTCTTACGACTTAAAGCGTTAAGCTTATAGTAGTTAATATAGAATCGTAAGCTACTATTTAGTTTCTTAATAAAGAGTATAGAAGTAGCGAAGAGTACCTAGCTTACCTTAATAAATCTCTTATCTAGGTTTTTAAGTAGGTACTATTTTATCGCTTTAAGCTCTCGTATACTTATTTTATATAGCGAACTATATAAAAGCTACTTTTCGTCGGCTTCTAGAGCGATTTTATAGTCGTATAAGCGATATAGTAGAAGCTAGTCTAAGACTAACTTAGAAAACACGTCTATAAACTATAAATAGGTCTTTAGTAGCTAGTATAGGTCTTCCCGGCCTACTGTTCCTAGAGAGGCCGAGTTTTAGTTAAGAATATAGTCTATCTTATATAGGCTAATAGAGAAGAGCTTATTATCGGTCTATTAACTATTTAGGTGTATAGCGTAACTAGAAATTAGAGAAATATCTAGAGTAGTAGCTAAATATAGTTAGAGCTTCTATAGCGGCTTAGGCGAGCGCGAGAGAGCTAGATCCTAAGCTCGTTACTTATCTTAGAGCCTGTCGTTTATCTAGTATAGAGATTTCTAAAGCTCTAACTTATAAGTTATACGTCTTTAAAGCTACGACTTAAACTAATAGAGTTACTTTATTAGAAGTGTTACCTCTCCTATAATAACTTCTAACTATTTATTTAGCGGCGAAGGCGAAGGCGAAGTAGACGAAGTAGATAAAGTAGATAAAGGTAATCGACTAATTATAGTACTTATAACTCGTTCGTCTTATTATCGCTTCTCTTCTTTTAATATTACTTTATCTCTTCTAACTATATTAGCTTAGTAGAAAGGTACTAGTCGTTTTAGTACAATTACTACTTACGAGATAATTATCTCGTTCTATAGCTAGAGAGTTGTCGTATAGTACTCTAGAGGCTAAGTTAAGCGTCTAGCTTAATAATCGAGTATAATCCTAAAGTACTTAAGCTATTTTCGTCCTAGAATTACTTAGTAAGAGCCTAAGAGAGTAATTATAAATAGTAGGTTTAATTGTCGTTATCTATTAATTATAAGATATAGACGAAGAACGTAAGAGATACTTACTTTACTTTATCTATTATATTCTAAGACAGAGATAGGGCGTAATAGTCGTTAAGCTTTAATTCCTAGGAATTTAGTCTAGTTAACTACTATAGTTTAGTTAATAAATACAAATCTATTTACTCTAGAGTTAATAAGTACTTATAAAGAAAGTACGTATCTATTTATAGATAAGTTATATAAAATAGTTATATACTTTCTACCTATTAACTACTATAGATCTAGCTTAGCTAAATTAACTAACTCGCCTAAAAAGAAGTCTTCTCTTAGACGCTTTTATTTCCTAATAGCTCGTCGTCTTCTTCTAACTCGCTTTCTTCCTCCTATTCTATAATCTTATTAAGGTCTATATCTCGCTTAGAGTAAGAGTATTTAGGGCGTATATAACCTAATTTTCTATAATTATAGTAAGTAATATTAGATAGAGAGACCGTAGTTCTACGTCTTTTAATAATTTACTTTATAGAAGTTAAGTAATAAGATAAGAGAAGTATAGTACTAGTCTTAGCTTACGACGTAGTCGGAAGTAAGAGAGAAGTAATAAAACGTCTAAGCTTAGTACGACTCTTAGTTTTAATTATAGCCTAGGCTCTCGCTCTATCTCGCTTAAGTCTTACGTCGGTTCTAGAAGTAAGGTTAGCGAAGTTATTAAAGTCTCTTATCTTTTAGACCTTAATACGTATTTCGTTCTATAGGGGCTTAGTAAGCTTATTGTATAGGTTATCCTTCTACTCTAATTTAGTGATCCTATCTTAGGTAGTGTACTATAAGAACTTAAGCTTAAAGTCGAAGAATAAGTCGTCTAATTCTATTCTAAGATGTTTATATTTATATCTTATATCGACTTTCTTATATAGGTTTCGGAGGCTAGTAACTAGGTATTTAATCATAGATTTCTAATCTAGAAAGACGTCTTCTAGGTTATCTTCTACTACTATAGCTATCTTAAGTAAGGTAGCTAGCTACCTTACTAGTTATATAAGTAAACACATGTGTTTTCTTATCTAATTTACTAGTAAAGTAGTTCGAGTTTACTACTAGTTTACTTCTAAGTAGAAGTTACTACTAAAGTAAGAAAGGGTTGTTTCTGTCGTTTAATTAGGGCACGTCCTTAACCTTAGCGCTAAGCCTCGCGTTTTAAATAGTAGAGCT
>MU252060.1:0-10959 GCA_019669835.1 Amylocarpus encephaloides
ATTAAGCGAATAATAAAGTAAGAAGAGAAGAGAGTTCTAGAGAAACGAAAGCTTAAATATAAGATACTAGTAGTATATATATACTACGTACTATATGTACTTAGCCTCTAGTTTCTCTAACTTTATACTACTCTACCTCTAGTATTAGTTCTAGTAGATCTAGTTCTATAATACTTATATTCTTCGAAGTACGTCTCTTAGTACTCTTTCTAACTTTTTTCGTAGCTCGTACTATTTCTAGCTTAGACTCTAGCTCTATTTCTAGTACTAGTTCTAGCTCTAGCTCTAGCTCTAGTTCTAGTTTAGACTCTAGCTTACCTTAATTACTTTTACACTTCTAGTTATATTTTCTCTTACCTTTAATAATATTCTTTATAGTATATACTACTTATACTATCTTAATATTCTTAAAGCTTATTACCTTCCTCTAGCTCTTTCTAAGTATAGTTAACTAGGTCGATCTTTAAACTTTAGCTTTATTATTTATTTTCTTTATTAGCTACTTTTTATATTTAAGTAGAGTATAGTATACTATAGCTTTCTAGCTAGTATTAGTAAGTTTCTATATACGTCTCTATACTTAAGTTATATATATCTTATTAGAAGTATTCTATTAGATTATACTATATAATAATATAAAAGCCTCTACTAAAACTAGTATTATAGATATTTATAGTATCTCGTCTATTAGACTAGAATCTATTCTTATTATATTTAGTTCTAGTATAATCGGTTAAGTAGAAGGTTTTAGAGTATACCTAAGAACTCTATTTTAGTTAAGTAGAAATAAACTAGTTATAGTCTAGATACTAGTAATATTTCTTTTTAAAAACGTCTTATCTCTTATAGAGCTATATAAAAGAGTAAAATACTCTTTACTAACTATATTTATACCTTCTTAGAATAGTTATTTAACTTCGTTATAATACGTAGCTTTTAGAAGTATAAATAGTCTAATATTATAAGACTAGAGCTTATAGAAGATATAAGATAGTAGATAATATAGAATAATATTATTTTTAAAATAAAACTCTAGAGTTTTAAGAGTCTTATATATTCTAAAGCTATTATATATTAGAACGCGTAGCTTTCTATTAGTCTATTATTTAGTTTAAGAATTAAATATATACTTAAGCTACTTAAAACTAATCTTTAAGTTAGTATATCTAGATTTAAAGTATATATAGTACTATCTAGAGATAGAAAATATAATCTAGTTACTTTAATAGATAGTAGTAGACTAAATAATTATTAGTAATAAGAACCTACTATTTATACTTATATACTTAATAGTAGTTACTATTATATACTTTATAGTTATATCTTTATAATCTTATAGATTATTTCTACTTATAAGAACTTTAATAGAGGTAAGTATATATAATATAACTCTTATCTTATTTATATTATAAATATTCTTAGATAAGATAGTTAAATCTTATAATACCTTCTTAATTATATTAAACTAATAAATAATCTTATTATATATATTATTCTTATAATACTTCTAGTCTATTACTTATACTCTTCTAGATTTAAGTTCTAGGTAATACTTTTAAAAGCCTTAAGTCTAGTTCTTATTTAAAGACTTAATTACTTTATTACTTATTATAGAATAATAGTAGACGATAATAAAGATAAGAGAAGCTAGAAACTTTATTAAAATAGAATTTTTAAGGTTAGCCTCTAAGATTAAATACTTTATAAGAGCTTTCTCTTTTAGAGGTTTAAGATATAGTTAGAGTTAGATCTTAGCTTCGATTAAAGGTCGTCTAAGTATATAATAATTTAAAATAGAGATAGAAATATTACTTCGTTTTAATATAGTATTATATATTTAAGACTCTTCTAGTAGATCGCTCTCTATAAGAGCTCGACTAGCGCGATCGCTTATAATAACTCTATTTTAACTAATAGATAAAAGAGAGAATAATAGTAGAGAATAAGTATAAAGACTTCTACTAGCTAACTAAAATAGTTATATAATATTCTATTAAAACTTCTAAAAGAACGTTAACTTATTATATTTCTATACTCTTTCTAATTAGTATTAAAATAATTTACGTCTATCTATCTAAGTATTCTAAGATATATAATTTTATTAGTACTATAGTAGTTTCTCTTTAAAGAAATATATCTAAATATACTTTAAATCTAGATAGCTTACTATAAAATAATAAAATAATACTTAAAGATACTTAAAATAGTAATAGTATAGATCTAAGAATACTATAATAGGTCTATTTTAGATTATTTAAGGTTTAGAGACTATAGCTCTCTTTCTAGGATTCTAAAGTCTTAATATTTATTATTTAGATAATAGCTACTTTACTACTAACTTAATTTAGATATAAGTTAATATTAGTCTCTACTATATTAATACCTTTATTTATTAAACTATAAGTATAGTATTCTTCTTAGTAGAAATTCTTAACTTACTCTCTTTAAACTATAAATAACGTTTTTAAACTATATATTAGAACTATAGCTACTAATAATATAATAGTTAAAGAACCTAAGCCTATAGAACTACTTTCTATTAAAAAAAACTAAGTAGTTATAATAGGTCTTCTCTACTTAATATCTAAAGTATATTAACTTTTTAATTCTATTATTAATTTAAATCTTCTTATCTTTATATTCTATAAATTTAAGTTCTAATTATCTATTAATTAAAGTAATTAATAATACTAGTAGCTTTAATTATAATCTATTAATACTCTATAACTTATACTCTTTCTTCTATTAATAATATTAAGACGAATATTAAATTAATATTACTAGAACTTAGTATTCTTTTTACTAGGTTATACTAATTACTAAAACTAAGACTTTATTATATTAGGTTATAGTATAAAATACTATATACTACGATTTTATTAACTATATATATATAAACTCGTAGACTCTAGGTAGGTTAATTTATAAAGTAGATCGAGTTTAATAAGATTATAGAGAATAGTAGTACTAAATAATTCTAGTTATTTAGTAAGAGTACTAACAATCGTATTTAGATCTACTAGTTTAGTATCTAAGAGAGATTATTCTCTACTAGTAGACTAAGCTATAAAGAGTATTTATCTTTAGTTTTTAAGAGCTTAAAGATAGTATTATTAGTATAACCTATAAAATAAAGAATCTCTATAGATTTACTTTTCTAATTTAAGTAGTTACGTATTAACTATAATAGTATCTATCTATCTTATAACTATTAGATTATTATAAGCTAAATATTCTATAATAACTATATCTAGTCTAATAAATCTCTAGACTACTTCTCTTACTATCTTCTTTCTAACTAGATATTATTCTTATATATAAGTATTCTCTATCTCTTTTTTTATAATACTAGAGAAGTATATATTATAGTACTTTATAGTAATATTAGAATATACTAGTTTATTAACTAGAATAACTAATAAGAAGTAGTTAATAAGAGTTATATAATTAAGTTCTAAGTCTTCTAATTTAATAGTTCTTATTTTATAGTCTATAGTAACTACGTCTTAGATTTAATAAGAAGTATATATACTAGAAGTAGAGTTAAATTTTTAGAGGCTTTTAAGCTAGCTTAGTAAGTAGACGCGTCTAATATAATACTCTACTACTTAGTAGAAATCTAAGAATATATCTTAACTATAATATAACTATACTTAAATAATTATAATATTAGTAGTAATATTTTATCTAGAGAATAACTAATTAAATAAAATATAAAGGGCTACGAATTTAAAAATAGAGAAATATAATATATCTTATTTATAATAATACTACTATAGTATATATAATAGATAATAGACTTATAAATTAGAGTTATAGTTCTAGTTAAGTATAATAGTATATATTTATCTTCTAGAGTATTATACTATCTACTATACTACTATTATTATTATCTTCTTAGTAGTTAATAATATAATATAACTATATATAATACTAGAGCTAAAGCTCTTATTATCTATTATATTATTATCTATAGTATAAGAAGAAGAAGAATTACTATTAGTTATAAGACTAACTTTAATATTACTATAGTAGAGTTTAAACTTAGTATTTATAGATTTATTATTACTAAGTATAATTAGATTTATATTTTATAAGTATAAAGTTCTAATTAAATTAAGAGATATAATATACTTATCTTAATTAGATTCTACTATAGAGCGACTAGAACTAGTAGAACTATAACCTTAAGTTCTATAGTTAACTATATCTACTAGTCTACTATAGTCTAGATCTATACTTATTAGTCTCTTCTCTTATTTACTAGAAGAAGCTTATTAATAGTAATAAATCTATTATAGTTATAACTATTTAGGTTTACTTTTACTAGTATAATCTTTATAATATACTTAATAAGAGTCTCTTTATATTAGAGAATTTATTATTATTATTATTACTATAATTTAAAAGGTTTTATAATACTATAAGCTTTTCTCTATATCTACTATTTTAATCTTATAAGATTATATATACGTTTTAAGATTAAAGTAAGATTATACTAAGAGCTTTATAACTATAGAATAATATATAAAGTCTTCTTCTTAAATTATAGTAATTATAGTATTAATAGCTACTAATTTACTAATTCTAGTAAAGAATATAAGTTAGATTTAATATAAGATAGAATTTTATTAGAATAATTAGTTAGTTATATACTTAGTAACTATTAGTAATAAACTACTATTCTATTATATTATATCTTAAGATTATATTTAGTATATTTTAATATATCTTTTAATTTTATATATATAGTCTAAAAATATATTATTAAGAAATACTAGTATAAGATAAATAATATTTCTTAGAAGATCTTAATTATCTTAGATTTATTAGATACTAGAAAAAGAATAACTATAGATTATATACTATTTAAAGTTAGTTCTTTATATCTATCTTTTTCTCTAACTTTTACTTTAAGATATATCTTATTAGTCTTTTTAATAACTAATATACTCTAAGTAGATAAAGAGTTACGTTTAACTTATATATAAAGATAAAATTATACTCTTTACTTTAATAATAATAATTCTCTTTACTAATAACTTTATATATATTACTTCTTTAACTAATTTAACTATTCTAGCTAACTCTTTATCTACTACTCCTAGAGCTTCTTATCTAATTTCTTTATATACTAAACTAAATCTACTAGTTCTCTTTATAGTCTTATACTTTAAGCTATCTTAGATTCTTTAGATATTTATAGATAAATACCTCTTTAACTTATATACCTCTTAATAAATTAGTAGACTAGTATAGTATAAACTAGTAGATATATTAGCTATTAGAAGATATAAAATAAATATAAGAAATAGTATATATCTATAATAAGCTAAAAATATCTATAGTATTAATTAATATAATTAAACTAGTCTACTATACTTTAATATAAATCTAGTTAAGATTATAACCTCTTTAGTATTAATATAGTTACTTATAGATATCTACTAGCTAGACGAATACTTAGTACTCTTTCTTAAAGTAGAAAGTCTAGAGACTATAAATATATAATATATTTCTAGTATACTAGTTTTTAACCTAGGTTAAGAAGATAGTACGAATCCTATACTAGAAGTTAAGATTATTATAGTTATAGTCTATATAAGTATAGACTTTATTAAAGTTCTTCTAAATAATTAAGTCTCTAACTCTTAATAGAAAGTTAAACGACCGCTCTTATATACTCTCTATTACTTTAGTTTCTACTCTCTCTCTATCTATCTTCTTTACGTCTATCTAGCTAATAGTATATATTAGAATATTTACTCTTATATAGTATTAGACTTTTTATAATCTATAATCGACGTTAATAATACTACTAAGATTTCTACGATTATAAATCGATTTCTTCTCTTTTAGATTTTCTAAAATAATACTTATAAATCTCTTAGAGAAGAGTTATTAAATTAGATCGTAAGATAGTAGTTATATCGTATAAAACTATTTAATAGATAAGTATTTAGTAAATCTAAGATAACTATATTTATATATAGTAGTTAGAAGTATAGATCTTCTACTATATATAAGTGTTAGTATATTTAAAATTAGTATTATATATAATATAAAAGTATAAAATAGTTATAACTTACTACTAATTATCTTAAATTAAATCTCTCTCTAATTTTTTAAGCTCTATGTACCTTCTAGATATATTAGCTATTCTATTATATATTTTCTCTATAATAAATCGCTTCTACTCTACTTATAATATTCTCTTTATCTCTTCTTTAAAAATATAGATTCTACGTTTAATTCTTTACTTTAAAATACTTTAAATACTCTTTATAAAGTTTAAATTAGAGCTCTACGTAAAGTATATTAAGTTTTTAATCTCTCTTATATTCTTATATACTCTTATAATCTCTTCTTTACTTATATTATAAGAAGGGTTACTATCTTTCTATAAAAGTTATAAAATATTATTAATTTATTATAGAGACTCTATAGTACTATAATAGATAGGTAAGAGCTTCTCTATATAGTACTTCTATATTATTATATTTCTCTAAATCTTCTTCTCTATTATATATAGCTTATTTATCTTCTAATCTTATAATCTCTACTTATATTTCTCTTCTATTTTAGTTTTAGATTCTTAGAAAGAGATCTAGATATAATCTTAGTTATAAAAAACCTTACGTCTATACTTAGAGACTAAGACTAGCTTAACGAGATAGTAAAGATAAAGAAGAACGTTCTAGAGAAGAGAAGATAGATTCTTAGAAAGAAATATCTAGATATAATCTTAACTATAAATAACTATATAAGAAAGCTTAGAGACTAAGACTAGCTTAATAAGATAATATTAATATTAGACGTAAATATATAGAAAATAAAGCTAGTTTATAATAACTATAATATTCTATTATTAAAGAACAGAAATTATTTTACTATATCTACTAATTATTTATCTTACTTATTATACTTCTAGTAAACCTATTATATTTCTATTTAAATATCTAATATATAGATACTATTACTCTAAAGACTATCTAACCTCTAGTTAGTCTTATAACTAGGTAAAGAGTACTCTCTTTCTAAATATTATAATTCTTTAATATTCTATTATCCTCTAACTACTTCTCTATAAAGATAATCCTCTACTAGTCTTCTAGTAATTTAATCTTATATATAATAAGTCTCTTTAAAGTTCGAATATTATTATCTAAGTATATATTAATAGTTAAGGTTCGTTTATAAACTTTTATATTAGTAAATATTTTACTTATTATCTCTTTTAGAGAAGAAAAGAGATATTAGTACTTAATTATATCTTTTATAAAGATCTATATATCTTTGTTTCTTTTCTCTATACTATCTAGTAGTCTTATATCTTTAAGACGTAGAATTAAGCTACTAATAATTCTATAGTATCTAAGTTTTCTACTATTTTTATATAGTACTAGATCTTTATTACTAAGAATAAGATCTTATATTAGAAGAGAAATTTTTAATCGCGTTTAGATTAATACTTTAATATAGTTTCTATAATATTTAGTAGAGGTAGAGGTTACTTATTAATAAAACCCTCTTAGATATAGAGAGTAAATTTATTAAACTATATCTATATAATTTCTAGTATTATTAAAGGTATACTAGTTATATAATATCTAAAGAGTTTATATACTTATTATATAAATAAGAAACCTTTAGTTTAAACGTATTAAGACCTTAAAGAAGGTTCTAAGATTAAGATATAAGTACTATAACTTATACTTAGATATTTATTTTAGAACTAGACCTCTATCTTATTTTTTTTACTCTTAACTTCTAACTCTCTATACCTTCTTCTCTATCTCCTTCTACTTTTAATATATTTATTTTCTCTTTAATATACTTAAACTAGTATATATCTACTACTAATTAACTTATTTAAACGAGCTATTATATAATTAGATAGTATTAATAAGTCTTACTCTATTTACTAATCTCTTTCTTTAGAATCTTTATAATATAAGCTAAATTTCTATATAAGATAATAAGTTTAATATCTTTATAGTATATTAAATTCTTTTAGTAATATTATATAATTTATTAAATTCTCTACTAATATTAAGATAAGTACTAAGAGAAGATACTAACTACTTTTAAACCTATATAATATATAAAAGCGTTTAATTAGATCTAACTAGAACGCTTTACTCTACTTACTACTCTCTTTCTTTTTAATATTCTTAAGTAGCTTAATAACGTCTTTAATTTTAACTTCTATCTTTATATTTATTAAGAAATATAACTCTAGAATTATAAATAGATAAGACGTATAAATAAGATATTTTATTAAACTTAGATTTAGTACTAGATGTCTACTATTATTATACTAGTTATAAAGTGTCTTAACCTTTATCTTTACTAGAATTCTATTATTATTATATTTATAAGTATTATTATAATTCTAAGTATCGTCTAGAAGAATAATAAGAAGTCTAACTATCTCTTCTATCTACTTAAACTACTCTAAGAAGAGTACTCTATAAAGTTTTAATAAAGTAATAAATACTAATATAAATAGTATCTTTATCTTCTTATATCTAGACTTACTATAAATATAATATAATATATTAGTTTACTACTTAATAGTAAGTCTAGTAGTCTCTATAATTATACCTATAAGATCTAAGCTTAGAATTATACTAAATTCTATATAATACTTATCTCTTATATAATAATATCTATTAATAACTAGAAGGTTTTAATAAATATAATCTAATATTATATATAAGATATTATAAGTATATATACTTTTCTACTTTAATACTCTAATACTAATAAGATAAAGAGTCTTTATATAGTAGTTACTATAACTTTACTAAGAAAGTAACTATCTATCTAAGAGGTAATTAAGAGAGAAAGTTATATTTATTAAGAATTTTTATTAGTATAGAAACGTTTAATACTATCTAGCTATTTTAATACTATAGTCTAATATAAATAAAACCTATAACTATTATTACTAGTAGATATAGTAAAGTCTACTCTATATAATTTATTAGATAGAAAGAGTTATACTACTAGAGAAATAGTATAATCTTTCTAAATTTTATCTTCTTTAAGAAGTAGCTTAGTAGTATTATACTTTATAGTATTATAGATAGAACTTCTAATTTTTAGCTTTAGTATAAGTACTAGATATATATAAGTAATAAGTAAGTATACTCGTCTAGTTATTAGTAACTAGAATTATATACTAGATAGTAGAGGTTAGTTTAGACTTTTAATCTATCTTTATATCTCTAAGTAAAGATTAATAAATTCTTACTTATTAATACTAGTAAACTTTATTATATCTATATAATTTATATAAATATCTATCTTAGTATACTTAGATAAGATAGTAGAGTCTATTTTTATAACCTAAACTATCGTTTAGTATTTCTCTAGTCTCGCTTTTAGAAAACTTATAGTTCTAATAACTCTTAAAGATAGCTACTTATAGAAGTAAGTAATCTAAATAAGAGGTTTATCTTTACTTCTAACTCTTAGTATCTTAAAGAAACTCTCTTTTATAACTACTAATATAATAGAGTCTTAATTAAGTAGATCTAAGATATTAGAATTAGTCTATTTAATTACTCTAATAAATTATAATAACTTAAATACTTATAATATTAGACTTAACTCTACTTATAGTATTTTTATAAATATAATACTAACTATATACTTAATAATCTTTCTAAGATATAGTTCTAGACTACTTAAAGAGTTCTATAATATCTATTAATTAAAATTAATATTAGTAATAATATTATAAGACTAAGAATTAGAAAGTATACTAATATTCTTATATATAAGTCTACTTAGACTATAAATAATAAATACTATTAGTCTTAAATTCGTTCTATTATTCTTTCTATAGTTTACTAATTAACTTAATAAATTTCTTATATAATTACTAATTTAATTCTTTAATACTATCTATATCTAATTTATAATATATATATTATATTTAAACGTTAGAATTTAAGTCTTTTAAAAACTATTTACTATAAATAGAAATGTCTCTAGCTAGGATTTCGTTTTATTAGTTATACTTTATATCTCTTCTTAGTCTCTAGTAAGACTATAAATAAATACTATACTATATTTAATCTATTAGTAAGCCTAGTAAGAAGTATTAGAGTTATAGTAGTTTATAAAGACGTACTCGACTATAGCTTCTAAACTACTATAGAGCTTCTTAATATCTTCTAAGAATATCTTTCTTAATAATAAAGAGTTTAAAATCTTAGAGTTTAATTTATTTAAGTTAAGACTAAGTTTTTCTTTAAGCTTCTTTATATTTAACTTAGTTTAATATAAGTATAAAGTAAGAATTATTATATACTTCTAAGGTCGCCTACTACTTATAGAGGTAGAGGTAAGAGTACTAGACTTAAAATAGTATAAATCTTAGAATATAACCTCTTATAGTACTACTTTATAATAACTAAAATAACTATAATTTACTACTACTAGCCTCTACTAGAATATTCTACGCTATAATTATCTTAACTAATAACTTTATTATACTTCTACTACTACTTTTTTATTTATTTTTAAGTATTTTAATATTATAAATATATTATACTCTATATCTATATCTAAGACTTCTACTTCTATATATTAGTATATCTATAATAATTAAATTAGAGTATAGACCCTATATATAACTAGTTTTATATAAGACTAGATTATACTATAACTAAATCTAACTTAAAATTAAGTATAATATACTCTTTTATACTAATTAATACTATAAAAGTATAAACGTAGTAGAAAGCTTTTTCTAAGTAATATAGTTTATTACTAAGCGGTATATATTACTAAGCGGCGTACTTTTTCTTAGTATAGAACTTTAAATACTAATAAACTAACTATAATAAAATAAATTAACTAAAACTACTCTAAATCTATTAAAGTAACTACTTCTATAGTATCTTAATAAGTTCGTATATTATAGCTAGTCTCTTTATAGGCTCT
>MU252061.1:0-10916 GCA_019669835.1 Amylocarpus encephaloides
CACCACCCTAGAATATATATATTCGGCTAGTGAGAAGGTCCGAATCCTAGGTAAGGGTTTAGTAGTTATTTACCCTGTAGATACCACGGGGAAATTAAGTCCTTTCGAGCTGAAAGAGGTCCTTCACGTGCCAGAGTTTCACGCTAGTTTAGTGTCCTTACAGGTAGTTAAAAAGGTAGGGTTTTAGTGGGATATACAGAATAACCTTCTGATATATAAGAGTGTACCGATTTTTACTACTCTAACGTACCTGAATTAGTGGGTACTGAAGTATAAACAGGAAGGGGAACCTACAGCCTTTTCGGTCATGAAAACCACTAAAAAGCCTTTAAAGGACCCGAAGCCAGTCCTGAAAGGCACTCTACTTAAGTGGCATGAGCGCCTAGGACATGCTAGTAAGGAAATACTCGATCACTTATCGGAAGGGTCGACAGGAACTTAAATAACCTCTATATAGAACGATATAAGCCTTAAAAACTATGAAGTTTGTCGTATTTCTAAAGCTACACAGGTTATATCAAGAAGGGCAAGGGATATACCACCTACCCCCTTCTCGACTCTCATGTACGATATACTATATATGAGAGAGGCAGAGACCGGAGAAGTCCTATTTCTACACCTATTTTGCCCTACTACTAAGGCACACTTCGGATATCCACTCTAAAATCGGAGGCAGGACTCTATACTAGCCGGTATTAAGGACTATATTAACAAGGTTAATAACTAGGGTTTTAAGGTTCATACACTCCTTACCGACGGCGAAAGAGCCTTAGGAACAGAGTATAATCAGTGAACGTCTGACCAAGGGATAGTTACGTAGATATCTACTTCATATTCTAAAGAACAGAACGGAGGGGTAGAGAGAGTAGGCTATACTATTATAGTAAAAGCTACTATATTACGCTTAAGCGTACACTTCCCTAAGCCTTTATAAACAGAGTACTTTATAATAGCTATCTATATTATTAATAGATCGTCAACTAGAGTATTATAGTAGAGGTCTCCTATCGAGGTTATATAGGTGGCTAGAGGAGAGTCTAATCCTATACTAAAATTATATCATCTTATAGTGTACGGCGCTAGAGCCTACCTACTTATCTAAAATCGCCCTAAGCTCGATAAAATCTACCCTAGAGCGCTAATTAGCTACCTCTATAGATATGAAGGTACGAATAACTTTAGGATATAAATCTCTTCTTAGAAGAAGGTTATAACTACTAGAGACGTAACTTTTAACGAATCGCGTAAATATAACCTAGATTTTAATGATTCTATTAATACCTAGGCTATTAAGGCACTAGAGCGTCCTCTATTTATAGTTATTAAGCCTGAGTAGTTAGAGGCAGAGGAATTATATACACTCGATTTTATATCGAGTCTTAATACTCTTCCTTTATTAAAAAGGTAATCGGATATACGCTAACTTCTAACTCTAGAGCCTACGCTATTACTCCCTAATATCGAGAGCTCTAAGTTAGTTAGTGTCGAGACATTAACGTAAGATTATTAGGAAGAGAACCCTCCTAGAGCCTAGTAGGGCTAAAATATAGGAGGTGCCGGTATAGATATAGGAGGAGATAGATCACCTGATCATACACTAATCTTTCCTTCGACAGCTACCTTAGAGAATCAGCTATTAATAGAACAATTAGCCTCAGATACACATAAATAGGGCAAAGGAAAATACTACTATAAAATAGCCTCTAAATCGAGTAAGCTATACTACTTAAATATAATAGTAGATGAGTTAAATATCTAGAAGAGTAAACGGTTACACGTAACCCGAAAGTAGGCCTATTTAACCTAGCTAGTAGACATTAAGTCTAGCTTAAATATATCGATAAATATCGCTTTTTCTACCGCCTTAGCTTTTAATAAGTAAAGAATATACCGCTTAGAGCTTCCTAAGAAGCTACTTCGATAAAAAGATATACTATAGTACCTATACTTAGCTAAGTTTACTATAGTAGCTTATAGAGAGTACGGAACCCTTATATAACGAGAAACTTTTAAGGTAGTTAAAATGTTAGAGGCTAGAGGCTATTATATTATACTACTAATATAAGTATTTAATTATAAGTATAACACGGACGGCTATCTTATTAAGTTTAAAGTAAGACTTTACGTACGCGGCGATTTATAGTATAACTTAATTTATAAGGATAACTACGCCGCTACGCTAGTATTAAAGATTTTTAGAGCTATAATAGCTATTACTACTTATTTTAACTAGGATATATACTAGTTTAACGTAGTTAATACGTTTATTAATACTATACTAGATAAGCTAGTATATTATTATTTTTTAGAGGGCTTTATTTAACTATATAAAGTATTAAAGCTTTTAAGAGCTCTATATAGACTACTACGCTTACTATTACTCTAGCTAAAAGAGTTATCTAATACTCTAAAGAACCTAGGTTTTTAGTAAATACTAGAGTCATAGTACCTCTATATAGATAGTATACTCTTTATTTTCTTCTTTGTCGACGATTTTATAGTACTAGTACCTTTAGGCAAAAGTGATCACTATTAGTAATTTAAGACATAACTCTTTAGGTAGTATAATATAAAGGACCTAGAAGAGCTTAAATAGTTCCTAGGTATTAGAGTTTTATAGGACCGCTAGTAGAAGAAAATATAACTTTACTAAGACGCCTATATTAAGAAGGTTATAGTGTCCTATAATATATAGGGACATAAGCCTAGAGACATACTCTTATCTATAAAAGATCTTAAGCCTTATATAGGAAAGGCGACAACTTAAGAAATATAAGAGTACTAGAGCCGTATAGGCTCTAGGTTATATGTAAGCGTAATTATAAGAGGCGATATATTATACGCTATAAGTAAGCTAGCTTAGTATTAGCTTAATCTAGAACCGGACTATTATAGTAAAATCGAGGGGACACTTAAATACTTAGATACTACTAAGTACTACGCTATAGAGTACGACTATATTCCTAGTACGAAGGGTATAGTTTAGTATTTTAAGGTAGCTAGCGATTTAGTATTTACTAATAATAGTAACACTCGTAAAAGCTTAGAGGGTTATATAATAAAGCTCTTTAAAGGTACTATTAACTAGAAAGCTACGAAGTAAAAATCGGTTTTAAACTTAATAACTAACGCCGAATTACTTAGCCTATCCTACTACGCTATGGAGGTACTATAGTAGAAGCGTTTTTTTTAGTAAATAGGGCTAGACCTAGACTAAGAGTATATTATCAACTGTGATAATACCTCTACTATAGGACTTATAAGTAAAGAGTCGCTAAAGCTCGCTACTAAGCTTAAATATGTCGATATACACTAGTATTAGCTCCGTTAAGAAGTTTAAGAAAATAGACTTAAAATCAACTAGATTCCGACAAATACTATACTAGTAGACGGTCTAATAAAAGCCCTACCTAGGTAAAAACACCGCGAGTTTATTACCCTCTTCGAACTAGTAGATATTAAGGATATTATACTAGCTCTTAAGAGAACAGAAAGCCTTAAAAATTAAAGGCTATAACTATTCGACCTACACCTATTTTAAAACTATAGTAATAGTTTTACTATTTTCTATTTTAAGGCTATAATTACTATATTAATAAGTGAGGAGGTGTATTAGCTACTATAACGTAATAGTAGTTATATAAGTTACTTATTTCCTTAGTAATTATTATAAATTATCGGTAAGGTAGTAAAGAAGATTCTAAAGAATATTAAAACCTAATTAGTTAGGTAGTTACTCTCTATATAAAGACTCGCTTATTCCTATATTATAGAGGGCAGTCCCTTTTAAATGTTTCTTAAGAAATACTCTCTTTACCCTACCCTAGAAACTAAATTCTAACTCCTATATAAGGCTCTTAGAAAGCGTAGGAGCGTACATTAAAACTCTAGGTACATCCGAGCATTTTAGCTAAAGAAGAGAAGATCTTCTAGCTTAATTTATACTATTTAGAAGAAGAGAATATAGATCATTCTCCTCTCCTTAAAATCGGTAGTTCATAGATTATATCACGCTTATTAGATAAATAAGTTTTAGGGATATAACGATAAGATAGATATATTAGTACTAGATATAAAATACATACGTACCTTTAAAGTACAGAGGCGAACAAATGTAAAATTTAGGTCATATCACCTACTTTTAGGAAGCGTTAGATCACTCTTTACGGTCCGCTATTAGTTAAATACGATCGCTTCATTTTTACGTTTATTTAGACCTATAGGTTATATCCGGAATACATGTACTATATCTCCTTTAACACGAAATCGTACCCGGATCTGAGAGGCATAAGTAGGGGAAATCAGAAAAACAGGGATAAAAAAGCTAGATGAGCAAGTAATTCTAACTACTAATAATAGCTTAAATATTTATTTTATCGATTCGAGAGATACGATTTCGGGCTAGAGGGGATACTAAACGAGGACAATAAACCTCCTTATTACTAGATAGAAACGATAATATAATTTTTAAAATTATGAACCTATGACGATATATTCTTAACTATTAAATTAATAGGCTTAAATAACTTGTGAGAGGTTAAAGAGAGGAGTGATATACGAGTATAGGTATTTACTCTAGTACGATATCTATCGCATTTTATAATTAGCTTAAAATTTAATAAGAAAACATATTATCTAATAAAAGAAACCTACGAAGTAGAACTATTCTTCGACCGGACGGTTTTCTACTCGAAGTAGAGGATATTACCTAAACTCGACGGTTAATCTTATTAACTAGATAGACTAGTTACGAACTAGATTCTCCTAGTCACGTAATATAAGCGTTACGTGATTTCTAGCTTCCGCTATATCACACTAGGGGTTAAAGGTAAATTATTAACTCCTAAATAGTAAACTACTTAGAGAAAGATACTAGCGAGCTACTAGTATATATAGATTAAATTTAATATTTAAGTTCTTTTAAACTTAGTTATATTATAATAAATCTTTATAAATATACTAAAAGAGAGACTTATAGAAATAATTATAAATTTAAGAAAAACTAAGCTAGAGAGAAAAGAAAGGATTAAGTAGAAACTTAAAGATAAAGAGTACTTAGTAAGTCTCTCTCTATCTTAGCTAACTAGTAATATCTTAGTAAAATATAGTAAAGATAACTATAGTTAACTTAGTTTCTATAAGTAAAGACTTATAATAACTATTATATTTATTATCTTCTTCTTCTCTTATAGTTTTATAAATAAGATATTATATAATCTAAAACTTAACTTCTTAATAGTTAAAGTAATAATATTTCTTTATATCTTATATAATCTTTTTATAATAACTTTATATCTATTAAGTATAAGTAAGTTAATAGATAAGCTTTAACTAACTATACTAACTAGCTAAAAGATATAATATTAAAGTACTAGTAGAAGCTCTAATACTTATCTATTATAACCGTATAAAGTAAACTACTACTTACTATAATAAATATAGAGTTAAACGGAAACTACTATATTAAGCGAATAATAAAGTAAGAAGAGAAGAGAGTTCTAGAGGAACGGAAGCTTAAATATAAGATACTAGTATACACGTACTACGTACTACACGTACTCGGCCCCTAGTTCCTTTAACTCTATAATAGTACCCCCTCTTTTAAAGAAGGTCGTCCTCGACTAAGTATCTATAATTAGATTACTATCTAAATTATTATAATCGTCTCTTTCACCTTCCTAAGTATTTAACCAGTCGTATAAGCGAGCTAGCGGGCTAGGTCGAGTTAGGTTAGCTAGGTAGAAGTCTCTCACTTTGTGAGGGGCGTATTTACAGTTAGACGTAGAATACTACTATAGGTCTTCGTCTCGGTTTAGCTATTTAACACAGTAGTAGAGGTGTTATCGTTCTTTACTTATAAGGATTTCTTAAATTTCCTACTTATCGTCGCCTATAATATTAATAGGCGGTAGCTCTAGATTACTTTAGCCTAGTAAAGGATTCTAAGAAGTCTTACGTAATCTATTAGAGGAGAAGACTAGATAGATTTTTATTAAATTAGATAGTTAAAGCTTAAAAGCGTTATCTACTTACTAGATAATCTTATATAGGCTAGCCTCTAGAAAGTCGAGCTTACGGCTAGGTCTCTCTATACATAAGTGTTTCTTAGTAAGCTAGATAAAGTCTCCTACTCTAAAATCTACTAGGCGATAGTACTTGTTAGCGGAGGCTTTTATACGCTCGTAAGTTAAAGAGAGCCCTTGTTTCGTAGCCTCCTATATATCCTTTATACGATTAGTAAGCGCTCTTACCTTCTCTACGCTTATTTAATCGAACGGGGCTATAATAGGTGTATTCTAGTTAAAAGAAGTATAAGCTAGGTATCTATATAGTACTTTAAATAAGCTTTTTTAGCTAAGCGAGTTATATAGTAGCGTGAGCTAGGTATAGTCTATTATAGGTAGTAGCTCTACCTAATTGTCTTAGTAGTAGCTAATAAATAGGCGTAGCCTTTATTTTAGGTACTAGTTTATTATTTCGGTCTATCCGTCTATCTATAAGTAGTAGGTAGTAGAAAGCCTTAGCTAAGTTCTAAGTACACGATTAAACTCTTTCTAGAAGGCTAAGATAAACTAAGGTCCACGGTCTAAAATAATTAACTTAGTAGTATTATAGTAGCGATATACGTAATAAATATAGAGCCTTACTATATTCTCTACTATAACTATCTTATAATAAGAAATAGATATAGTCTATTTTAAGAGTCGGTCGACTACTATAAACATATTATCGTACCCTGACTTATCCTTTAGAAAGCTATAAAAGTCTATTATAATATACTACTAGGGGCGGTCTAGAACAGGGAGTGGTTAAAGTAGTTTAGGCGTCTTATCTCGTGGGCTACTTAAGTAGCGGTAGTTATAATAGTTCTAATAATACTATTAAATGTCCTTCTATATACCTTTCTAGTAGTAGCGTACAACTAGTATTTTATAGGTTTTCTAACGTTCTAGGTAAGCGGTAGATACTTAGTTATAAGTCTCATAGATTAAGTATATACGTAAGTTCTAGAAGTTAGAAACTATAAGACGGTCGTAATATAGTAATAGTCTATTTTCTAGAGTAAAGAGACTCTCTACGTTAGCTTCTACTTATTAGCGAACAGCTATAAGTAACTTAGAGGTACGGTTAGTAGTTAGGATTTAGTTAATTATCGACGTTCTAGAGGAAAGAGAGGTTATATTTAAGGAGTTAATTAGAGCCTAGCTAGTAGAAGTAGAGTCGGGGCGTAAAATCAGAGGATTAATCTAGTTATTTCAGAGTAGTTAACGTAGCCGGTTAGCCTTCTTTACTAAATCCTAGGCCTCTATTTCCTCTATTCGTCTTATTAGAGTATCCGTACGTGTATTCTCTTTAGTAGAGCGATATTTAATAATAAAGTAGTATTCTACTAAAGCTTCTACCTAGCGAGCTTAGTACGCGTTTAGGTTCTTCGAGGTTATAAAGTACTTAAGAGTCTTATAGTCTATGTAAATCTAGATACGCTAGACTATACGCTCGAGCTCCGGCCTTTATTCCTTTAAGGATTTAATAATAGCTAGTATTTTCTTATTATAGATTTTATAATTATACTTAGCTAGGGCTATAGTCTTCGAAAAGTAGGCTATAGGTAACTAGTACTCGCTATACTTCTATAAGAAAATTTCTGTAATTACCTCGTCCGAAGCGTCGGTCTCTAGTATACTTTCTAGCTCTAAGTTATAGTACTAGAGTAAGGGCGCGGAAGTGAGGGCATCTTTTAAAGTCTAGAATGTATAGTAATAGTAGTTATCGAAATTAAATAATACGCTATTATAAGTAAGAGCTGTTAGAGGCTTTACGATCACTCTATAATTTCTAATAAATTATCTATAGAAGTTATAGAAGCCTAGGAACGATTATATACCCTTTACTATAGAAGGTACTTACTAGTTTTATATAATAGTAACCTTTTCTGGGTTTATAGAAATATCGTTAGTTAAGATAATAAAGCTAAGGTATTTTATCTATATAATACTAAATTTATACTTCTTAATATTAGTCTATAAACTCGCGTCACGTAGTCTTTATAGTACTAGCTTAACGTACATTTCGTGTTTTAGAAGATCGTCTAAATAGATAAGAATATTATTAAGGTAGGTAGTATAGAAGTCGTCTAGGTAGTTAAATAGAACGTTATTTATATACCTCTAGTACGTAGTAGGCCTATTTATAAGTCTAAACGAAAGAACCTTATATTTATAGGCGCTATATCTTATACGAAAGGTCGTTAACTCCTTTAAGTTAGAGTCTATTTATATCTAGTAGAATACCTAGCGAATGTTAAGTTTTATAAAGATCTTAGCCCTAGAAATTCGTACTAGAGTCTTATCTATTAAGAGTAGGAGGTATCGGTCCTTATAGCTTAAAGCGTTAAGCTTACGGTAGTTAATATAGAATCGTAAGCTACTATTTAGTTTCTTAACAAAGAGTATAGAAGTAGCGAAGGGTACCTAGCTTACCTTAATAAATCCCTTGTCTAGGTTTTTTAGTAGGTACTATTTTATCGCTTCGAGCTCTTATACACTTATTTTATATAGTAGACTATATAAAAGCTACTTTTCGTCGGCTTCTAGAGTGATTTTGTGGTCGTATAAGCGATATAGCGGAAGCTGGTCTAAGGCTAACTTAGAAAACACGTCTATAAACTATAAATAGGTCTTTAGTAGCTAGTATAGGTCTTCCCGGCCTACTATTCCTAGAGAGGCCGAGTTTTAGTTAAGAACACAGTCTATCTCGTATAGGCTTATAGAGAAGAGCTTATTGTCGGTCTATTAACTATTTAGGTGTATAGCGTAACTAGAAATTAGAGAAATGTCTAGAGTAGTAGCTAAATATAGTTAGAGCTTCTATAGCGGCTTAGGCGAGCGTAAGAGAGCTAGATCCTAAGCTCGTTACTTGTCTTAGAGCCTGTCGTTTATCTAGTATAGAGATTTCCGGAGCTCTAACTTATAAGTTATACGTCTTTAAAGCTACGGCTTAAACTAGTAGAGTTACTTTATTAGAGGTGTTACCTCTCCTATAACAACTTCTAACTATTTATTTAGCGGCGGAGACGAAGGCGAAGTAGGCGAAGTAGGCGAAGTAGACGAAGTAGGCGAAGTAGGCGAAGGTAATCGACTAATTATAGTACTTATAACTTATCTATCTTATCGTCGCTTCTCTTCTTTTAATATTACTTTATCTCTTCTAACTATATCGGCTTAGTAGAAAGGTACTAGTCGTTTTAGTATAATTACTACTTATAGGATGATTGTCTCGTTCTATAGCTAGAGAGTTGTCGCGTAGTACTCTAGGAGCTAAGTTAAGCGTCTAGCTTAATAATCGAGTATAATCCCGAAGTACTTAAGCTATTTTCGTCCTAGGATTACTTAGTAAGAGTCTAAGGGGGTAATTATAAATAGTAGGTTTAATTGTCGTCGTCTATTAATTATAAGATATAGGCGAAGAACGTGAGAGATACTTACTCTGCTTTATTTATTATATCCTAAGACAGGGACAGGGCGTAGTAGTCGTTAAGCTTTAATTCCTAGGAATTTAGCCTAGTTAACTACTATAGTTTAGTTAATAAATACAAATCTATTTACTCTAGAGTTAATAAGTACTTATAAAGAAAGTACGTATTTATTTATAGATAAGTTATATAAAATAGTTATATACTTTCTACCTATTAACTACTATAGATCTAGCTTAGCTAAATTAACTAACTCGCCTAAAAAGAAGTCTTCTCTTAGACGCTTTCATTTCTCGATAGCTTGTCGTCTTCTTCTAACTCGCTTTCTTCCTTCTATTTTATAATCTTATTAAGGTCTATATCTCGCTTAGGGTAAGAGTATTTAGGGCGTATATAACCTAATTTTTTATAATTATAGTAAGTGATATTAGATAGAGAGACTATAGTCTTACGTCTTTTAATAATTTACTTTATAGAAGTTAAGTAATAAGATAAGAGGGGTATAGTACTAGTCTTAGCTTACGACGTAGTCGGAAGTAAGAGAGGAGTAATAGAACGTCTAAGCTTAGTACGACTCTTAGTTTTAATTATAGCCTAGGCTCTCGCTCTATCTCGCTTAAGCCTTACGTTAGTTCTAGAAGTAAGGTCGGCGAAGTTATTAAAGTCTCTTATCTTTTAGACCTCGATACGTATTTCGTTCTATAGAGGCTTAGTAAGCTTATCGTATAGGTTATTCTTCTACTCTAATTTAGTGATCCTATCTTAGGTAGTATACTATAAGAACTTAAGCTTAAAGTTAAAGAATAAGTCGTCTAATTTCATTCTAAGGTGTTTATATTTATATCTTATATCGGCTTTCTCGTATAGGTTCCGGAGGCTAGTAACTAGGTATTTAATCATAGATTTCTAATCTAGGAAGGTGTCTTCTAGGTTATCTTCTACTACTATAGCTGTCTTAAGTAAGATAGCTATCTTACTAGTTATATAAGTAAACACATATGTTTTCTTATCTAATTTACTAGTAAAGTAGTTCGAGTTTACTACTAGTTTACTTCTAAGTAGAAGTTGTTACTAAAGTAAGAAAGAGTTGTTTCTGTCGTTTAATTAGAGTACGTCCTTAACCTTAGCGCTAAGCCTCGTGTTTTAAATAGTAGAGCTTAAGAGAGAGCTTACTCTAGCTTGTCGTAAAGATCTAGATTAACGGTTCTAGCCTATAGAGATATATAGAGAACTTCTTAGAGTATTCTACTAACGTGTACGTCTAGTAATTACTCTATCTTTCTTAATAGTAGAGATAGTATTATATACTTAGATAGCTATACGTAATTAAGTATTATCCTAGCTAAGAAAGTTAAGTCTCGTTATAATCTAGTCGTACTATATAGAAGTAATTAGTAGTAGTAAGAGAAGAGAGCTTTCGCTACGTTACTCGTTCTAGAATTAT
>MU252062.1:0-10845 GCA_019669835.1 Amylocarpus encephaloides
CGCTCGTAAGTTAAAGAGAGCCCTCGTTTCGTAGCCTCCTATATATCCTTTATACGATTAGTAAGCGCTCTTACCTTCTCTACGCTTATTCGGTTGAACGGGACTATAATAGGTGTATTCTAGTTAAAAGAAGTACGAGCCGGGTATCTATATAGTACTTCGAATAGGCTTATTTAACTAAGCGAGTTATATAGTAGCGTAAGCTAGGTATAGTCTATTATAGGTAGTAGCTCTACCTAATTGTCTTAGTAGTAGCTAATAAATAAGCGTAGCCTTTATTCTAGATACTAGTTTATTATTTCGGTCTATTCGTCTATCTATAAATAGTAGGTAGTAGAAAGCCTTAGCTAAGTTCTAAGTATACGGTTAAACTCTTTTTAGAAGGCTGAGATAAACTAAGGTCTACGGTCTAAAACAATTAACTTAGTAGTACTATAGTAGCGATATACGTAGTAAATATAGAGCCTTATTATATCCTCTATTATAACTATCTTATAATAAGAGATAAATATAGCCTGTTTTAAGAGTCGGTCGACTACTATAAATATGTTATCGTACTCTAACTTGTCCTTTAGAAAGCTATAAAAGTCTATTATAATATACTACTAGAGGCGGTCTAGAACAGGGAGTGGTTAAAGTAGTCTAGGCGTCTTGTCTTATAGGCTACTTAAGCGGTAGTAGTTATAATAGTTCTAATAATACTATTAAATATCCTTTTATATACCTTTCTAGTAGTAGCGTACGACTAGTATTTTATGAGTTTTCTAACGTCCTAGGTAAGCGGTAGACACTTAGTTGTAAGCCTTATAGATTAAGTACGTACGTAAGTTCTAGAAGTTAGAAACTATAAGACGGTCGTAGTATAGTAATAGTTTATTTTCTAGGGTAAAGAGACTCTCTACGTCAGCTTCTACTTATTAACGAATAGCTGTAAGTAACTTAGAGGTACGGTTAGTAGTTAGGATTCGGTTAATTATCGACGTTCTAGGGGAAAGAGAGATTATGTCTAAGGAGTTAATTAGAGCCTAGCTAGTAGAAGTAGAGTCGGGGCGTAAAATCAGGGGATTAATCTAGTTATTTCGAAGTAGTTAACGTAGCCGGTCAGTCTTCTTTACTAAATCCTAGGCCTCTGTTTCCTCTATTCGTCTCGTTAGGGTATCCGCACGTGTGTTCTCTTTAGTAGGGCGATATTTAATAATAAAGTAGTATTCCGCTAAAGCTTCTACCTAGCGAGCTTAGCGTGTGTTTAGGTTCTTCGAGGTTATAAAGTACTTAAGAGCCTTATAGTCTATGTAAATCTAGATACGCTAGGCTGTACGCTTAAGCTCCGGCCTCTATTTCTTTAAGGATTTAATAATAGCTAGTATTTCCTTGTCGTGAATTTCGTAATTACACTTAGCTAGGGCCATAGTCTTCGAAAAGTAGACTATAGATAACTAGTGCTCGCTATACTTCTGTGAGAAAATTCCTATAATTACCCTGTCCGAAGCGTCGGTCTCTAGTATACTTTCTAGCTCTAAGTTATAGTACTAGAGTAAGGGCGCGGAAGTGAGAGTATCTTTTAGAGTCTAGAATACGTAGTAATAGTAGTTATCGAAATTAAATAGTATACTATTATAAGTAAGAGCCGTTAGAGGCTTTACGATCACTTTATAATTTCTAATAAATCGTCTATAGAAGTTATAGAAGCCTAGGAACGATTATATACCCTTTACTATAGAAGGTACTTACTAGTTTTATATAATAGTAACCTTTTCCGAGTTCACAGAAATGTCGTCAGTTGAGATAATAAAGCTAAGGTATTTTATCTATATAATACTAAATTCGTACTTCTTAATATCAGCCTATAAACCCGCGTTATATAGTCTTTATAGTACTAGCTTAACGTATATTTCATGTTCTAGAGGATCGTCTAAATAGATAAGAATGTTATTAAGGTAGATAGTATAGAAGTCGTCTAGGTAGTTAAATAGAACGTTATTTATATACCTCTAGTACGTAGTAGGCTTATTCGTAAGTCTAAACGGAAGAACCTTACATTTATAGGCGCTATATCTTATACGGAAGGTCGTTAACTCCTCTAAGTTAGGGTTTATTTGTATCTAGTAGAATGCCTAGCGAATGTTAAGTTTTATAAAGATCTTAGCCCTAGAAATTTACGCTAGAGTCTTATCTATTAAGAGTAAGAGGTATTAGTCCTTACGACTTAAAGCGTTAAGCTTACGGTAGTTAATATAGAATTGTAAGCTACTATTCGGTTTCTTAACAAAGAGTATAGGAGTAGCGAAGGGTGCCTAGCTTACCTTAATAAATCTCTTATCTAGGTTTTTAAGTAGGTACTATTTTATCGCTTCGAGCTCTCGTACACTTATTTTATATAGCGGACTATATAAAAGCTACTTTTCGTCGGCTTCTAGAGCGATTTTATAGTCGTACGAGCGATATAATAGAAGCTAGTCTAAGACTAACTTAGAAAACACGTCTATAAACTATAAATAGGTCTTTAGTAGCTAGTGTAGGTCTTCCCGGCCTACTATTCCTAGAGAGGCCGAGTTTTAGTTAAGAACACGGTCTATCTCGTATAGGCTTATAGAGAAGAGCTCGTTATCGGTCTATTAACTATTTAGGTGTATAGCGTGACTAGAAATTAGAGAAATATCTAGAGTAGTAGCTAAATATAGTTAGGGCTTCTATAGCGGCTTAGGCGAGCGTGAGAGAGCTAGATCCTAAGCTCGTTACTTGTCTTAGAGCCTGTCGTTTATCTAGTATAGAGATTTCCGAAGCTCTAACTTATAAGTTGTACGTCTTTAAAGCTACGGCTTAAACTAGCGGAGTTACTTTGTTAGAGGTGTTACCTCTTCTATAATAACTTCTGACTATTTATTTAGCGGCGGAGGCGAAGGCGAAGTAGGTGAAGTAGGCGAAGTAGGCGAAGGTAATCGACTAATTATAGTACTTATAACTCGTCTACCTTATCGTCGCTTCTCTTCTTTTAATATTACTTTATCTCTCCTAACTATATCGGCTTAGTAGGAAGGTACTAGTCGTTTAAGTACAATTACTACTTATAGGATAATTGTCTCGTTCTATAGCTAGGGAGTTGTCGCGTAGTACTCTAGGAGCTAAGTTAAGCGTCTAGCTTAATAATCGAGTGTAATCCCGAAGTACTTAAGCTATTTTCGTCCTAGGATTACTTAGTGAGAGCCTAAGAGAGTAATTATAAATAGTAGGTTTAATTGTTATCGTCTATTAATTATAAGATGTAGGCGAAGAACGTGAGAGATACTTACTCCGCTTTGTCTATTATATCCTAAGACAGAGACAGAGCGTAATAGTCGTTAAGCTTTAATTCCTAGGAATTTAGTCTAGTTAACTACTGTGGTTTAGTTAATAAATACGAATTTATTTACTCTAGAGTTAATAAGTACTTATAAAGAAAGTACGTATTCATTTATAGATAAGTTACATAAAATAGTCATATACTTTCCACCTATTAACTACTATAGATCTAGCTTAGCTAAATTAACTAACTCGCCTAAAAAGGAGTCTTCTCTTAGGCGCTTTCATTTCCCGACAGCTCGTCGTCTTCTCCTAACTCGCTTTCTTCCTCCTATTCTATAATCTTATTAAGGTCTACATCTCACTTAGGGTAAGAGTATTTAGGGCGTATATAACCTGATTTTCTATAATTATAGTAAGTAATATTAGACGGAGAGACCGTAGTCTTACGTCTTTTAATAATTTACTTTGTAGGAGTTAAGTAATAAGATAAGAGGGGTGTAGTACTAGTCTTAGCTTACGACGTAGTCGGAAGTAAGAGAGAAGTAATAGAACGTCTAAGCTTAGTACGACTCTTAGTTTCGATTATAGCCTAGGCTCTCGCTCTATCTCGCTTAAGCCTTACGTCGGTTCTAGAAGTAAGGTCGGCGAAGTTATTAAAGTCTCTTATCTTTTAGACCTCGATACGTATTTCGTCCTATAGAAGCTTAGTAAGCTTATCGTATAGGTTATCCTTTCACTCTAATTTAGTAATCCTACCTCAGGTAGCGTACTATAAGAACTTAAGCTTAAAGTCGAAGAATGAGTCGTCTAATTTTATTCTAAGGTGTTTATATTTATGTCTTACATCAGCTTTCTCGTGTGAGTTCTAGAGGCTAGTAACTAGGTATTTAACCATAGATTCCTAATCTAGGAAGGCGTCTTCTAGGTCATCTTCCGCTACTATAGCTGTCTTAAGTAAGGTAGCTATCTTACTAGTTATATAAGTAAACACATGTGTTTTCTTATCTAATTCGCTAGTAAAGTAGTCTAAGTTTACTACTAGTTTACTTCTAAGTAGGAGTTGCTACTAAAGTAAGGAAGGGTTATTTCCGTCGTCTAATTAGGGCACGTCCTTAACCTTAGCGCTAAGCCTCGCGTTTCAAATAGTAGAGCTTAAGGGAGAGCTTACCCTAGCTCGTCGTAGAGATCTAGATTAACGGTTCTAGCCTATAGAGATATATAGAGAACTCCTTAGGGTATTCTACTAACGTGTACGTCTAGTAATTACTCTACCTTTCTTAATAGTAGGGATAGTGTTATATACCTAGATAGCTATGTGTAATTAAGTATTATTCTAGCTAAGGGAGTTAAGTCTCGTTATAATCTAGTCGTACTATGTAGAAGTAATTAGTAGTAGCGAGAGAAGAGAGCTTTCGCTACGTTACTCGTCCTAGAATTATTCTTTGAGAAGAGATTTATTATCTATTAGCTAAATAGTAATTAAGACTCTAACGGTTTATATAGGCGTGTAAGTAGAGGAGGCTCTACCTCGACCTCTACCTCTATAACGTCTTCTACGAGCGTTTAAGGGGGGGGGTTATATAACTATCGTTTAGGGATATATAACGTATACTACGTTTAGTAATATATAACGTGAAAAAAGGTAAAAATAAACGAATAAACAAAGTAAGATATTATAGTAGGCCTTCCTAGACGAAGAGGTAACTTTGTTATAATATAACCGTATGAAGTAAACTACTACTTACTATAATAAATACGAAGTTAAACGGAAACTACTATATTAAGCGAATAACAAAGTGAGGAGAGAAGAGAGTTCTAGAGGAACGAAAGCTTAAATATAAGATACTAGTATATACGTATCACGTACTACACGTACTCGGCCCCTAGTTCCTTTAACTCTATAATAGACGTAGTCTTTTATAAGCTAAAGGATATATTTACTTTAGCTCTCACGCTAGTCTAATTCGACTATAATAAGCCTATACGTATTAAAACTAACTTCTCTAGGTAGTATATAGGGGGTATACTATAGTAGCTAAGCGATAAAGGCTTATAAGTACTCTACGCCTTCTTTTTAAAGAAGAATAACCTAGTAGAATATAACTATAAGATTTACGATAAGAAGATACTAGCTATCGTATACTACCTAGAAGAATAGGACGCCGAATTACGTAGTATTAAGCGGTTTAATATATATATAGACTATAAGAATCTAAAGTACTTTATAACTGTCTAAAAGCTTATAGAGCGCTAGATATACTAGTTCTTAATTCTCTTTAGGTATAACTTTTATATTATACACGTCCCTAGTAAGGAAAATAAACACGCGAACGCTCTATTAAGGCGGGACTAGGATATGTCTTAGAACGGGTCTAATAAGCGACTAGCGGACCGTAATATATAGCTACTAAAGCCTAAAATACTAGTAGTAAGCCCTATAGTTCGCGTTTCGCCTATTAGGGCTAGCCCTACTAGTCTATAAGACTATATAATAGAAGAACTACTAGACGAGCTTATAGACTAAGATTAGACTATAGTAAGCGACCCTAAGTATAATAAGGCCCTAAGTGCTATAAAGGCTAGTACTAGAAGGTTTCCTATAGAGCTTAGCTTAAAAGTGTCTATATCTAAGTACGTAATTTTAGAATAAGATTATCTACTATTCTAGGGACGAAAATAGGTCCCTAATAGCCTTAACCTAAGGGCTCGTCTAATTTAAGTAACCTACGATATAGCGCTTTATAGGTACCTAGGTAGAGAGGTTATATATATACTAGTAGCTCGCTTATTCTTCTAGCTAGAAATAGTAACTAATATTCGTACGTTTATATAGAATTATAATAGTTATAGGAGGAATAAGATATAAAGGTCTCGCTGATAGAGATTCTTAAAGCTACTATCTATACTAGATCGAATATAGTCTAAAATATCTATAGACTTTATTACAGATTTACTAGTCTCTAAAGACTGTTAAAATATAATTGTAGTTATAGATCGGTTAAGTAAAGAGGTAATAGTAGATGGCTTAGAAGATATTAAAGCTAAAATAGTAGCTAAATAGTTTCTACGATAATATCTACCCTACTACTTTCTACCTTTAGTAATTGTCTCCGATAGAGGTATATAGTTTATAAGCGCCCTATAGAAGAGGGTATATAAGCTACTATAAATTAAGCGTAGGTTATCTACTACCTTCTCGCTAGAGACTAATAGTACTACTAAACGAATAAACGAAGTAGTTAAAATAGTCTTACGCTAGTTTATAGACTAGGCCTAGAAGAACTAGCTTAAATAGTTACCGCTAGCTATATCTAGAATATATGAACGGGACTTAATATCTATAGATATAAGCTTATTCTTTCTATCCTATAGATAGTATTAGAGTCTACTTAAAGATATTAAATTATTAGAGGTAGATAATAGAGACTCTCTAATCGCTAAAGCTAACCGAATAGTACAGAAACTAAAAGAGGTAAGAGAGTAGACGTAAGCGGTAATAACAGCGGCCTAAGAAGCCTAGGAGTAGGCGACTAATTAAAGGCGCGACTAGGTACCTAACTACTAGGTAGGAGATAAGATATAACTTAGTCTAGAGAATATTAAAATAGATAGGCCCTATAAGAAGCTAGATACTAGGTATACGAAGTTTATAGTTATAGAGGTCGTTAGATCTTATAGCTACCGCCTAAATATACTACTAGGTATATATAATATATTTTATACTAGACTTCTACGACCCGTATACGTGACGCTACTACTAGAATAGGTTATCGAAGAAAGCTAGCCTTCTATAATACTCGTCGATAATATAGAAGAGTATAAGGTAGAGTGTATACTTAAGTAGAAGAAAGCTCCTAGAAGAGGTAATCGATAGAAGTACCTAGTTAAGTAGGTTAGTTATAGACATTTAACTTAGGAGCTAGAATCGATAATAGAGGGTACTACTACTCTAGTTAAATAAAAGAAGTATACAGCTAGGCGAAAGCGAAGGGAAGAAGGGGGGTAATATAAGAGTTAGAACCCTAGGGTATACTCGGGCTAAAAGCTCTCGCTAAGTATAGACTCTTACTAAGTACTAGTTACGAGTAGAATTCGATTTAGTTCGACGTTACTCTATTCTATTACTTCTAGAAGGTTCTAGTTACCTCTTCTTATATATATAAGACTCTATAGAAGCTACGCTTATATAAGCTCTCTACGTACTTCTTAATTAAATTTTAGAAACTATTTCTTTTAAGTTATTTAAGGTCTAGCCTCTTATAATAATACTTTGTTAAGAAATAGTACTTACTACTAGTATATAAATATTAAGAAATAATAAGAACCTTTAAGAGAATCGCTAGGGATTACTACTTTCTAGAAATAAGAAAGTATATTAAAATAGTTATTAGAGAGTACGATCTATATATAAAGAGTAAGTTAAATAGATACGTATCGTACGATCTTCTTTAATTACTATAGATATTATAAAGAGTATAGGAATCGATCGTATTTAACTTTATTATTAAACTATCTTCGTTAAAAGAACTAATAATAAAAACGACATTTAATACTATATAGGTTATAATAGACCGACTTACTAAATATAAGTACTTTATACTATATAAAGAAGCGAGTAATATATAAGAACTAGTATATACGTTTCTTAAGATAGTAATAAGCTAATATAAGCTACTAAAAGAAATTATCTTAGATAGAGATAAACTATTTATATCTAAGTTTTAGACGTTACTTATAAATTAGATAGAACTAAATTATAAAATATTAATAGTATTTTACTTATAGACGAACGAATAAATAGAGAGATTAAACTAGTCGTTAAAGTAATACTTATATAGTTATATTAATAGAGAATAAAGTAATTAGATAGAACTTCTTCTACTTATCTAGTTTATCTTAAATAGTATAAAAAATAAAACTATAGCTATGTCGCCCTTCTTCACGAATTATAGCTTCGAACTTAAAGCTTATTAATAGCTAAGAAAGAATAATATTAATACTTAAGAATTAATAGTTCTAGTAAATAAGTTATAAGAACTCTAATAATAACTATTAAAGGATATTAAGTTCTTAAACCTAAGAACTATAAAATATAGTAATACTAAGCGAAGTATAAGACCTCTACTATAGAAGAAGAATAAAGTATATCTACTACGTAAATATATTAAAACGAAATAACTAAGTATAAAGCTAGACTTTAAGAAACTTAGACCGTTTAAGATACTAGAATAAAGGGGACCGGTTAGTTTTAAACTAAAACTACTCTAGGAATCTAAACTTTACCTAGTCTTTTATATATTCTTACTAGAACCTACTAAAGGCTTAATACTACTAGTAATAGACAAAGAGCTATAACCTAAAAACGACCTAGATATATATAAGATAGAAAAGTTACTTAATATAAGAACTACTACTATAGGTTAGTAAGAATACCTAGTAAAGTAGAAAGAGTATAGGCTAGAGGAAAACTCTTAAGAACCTACGTAAAATCTAAACTATTTAGACCTAGTTCGACGGTTTCTATTAAAAACCTAGGCCGCCCCGAGAAAGAAGACCTAACTATAGCGGTCTTATAAAGGCCTAGAGAAGTTATATTATTCTAGAAAGATTCTAGAAGGCCCGATAACGTCTTAGGATCTAAGATAAAACTATTAAGAAAAGTAGAGGCCTCGTCTAAGTTTATAATAGATCACTTTAGACTCGTAGCCTTCGCCTGCTCCTCCGCCTCCTTTATATCTAACTCCTCTAGAGTTAAAACACCTAACTTAATCATTTTTTATTCGCGCTCTTCTAGCGCTTCTTTTATTTTTAATAGACGTAGAAGTTTTACTATCGTTTTCTTCCGCTTATCGTATAGCTTCTTATACTAACGATCGATCGATACCTAGTTACTTATTATAGGTAGTTTCTACTAAAAGTTATATTTTATCTAATTATAATAAATATATTTAAAATACTAAGAAGCGGTCGTACTTACTACGATATAACGACACTTTAAGCGAAGATAGAAGTTATAAGAGAATATTTCTTTAGTAAGAATAGATCTTTCGATTTTTAAGGTAAGAGTAATTTATTATAAGTATTTAGAGGGCTTATTAGAAGACATACTTAGGAAGGAAAGAAGGATTTTATTCGAAAACGATTATAACCTTAAGCTAAAGTACGAGACGTACTAAGCTAGAAAGAGGATAGTATTATAGCTAGTTACTAGAATAGGTAATATAGCCCTAAGACTTAGTAGTAGCTACCTAAAGCGGGCTAGGTACTATATAGAGAAGCTATAGGTTATATAATACTAGATTATAGAGGATCGTAATAATCTAATATAAGCGGTTATTCTAGATCGCTATAATCTAAGATAATCTATTAGTATAAAGATTCTATATAACTTAGTAGTATTTTCTATATAGATAGAAGCTTCGTACTTAACTTAAATATAGTATCTTTATACTATACTTAGTAACTTAGAAAGGTTATTAGTCTTAATTAGAAATAGCGTCCCTACCTACTAATCTAATCTACCTTTATACTCTTAAGTAATACTAGCCCGACTATACGTTATAATATAGATTATAGAAGGTAATAAATAAAAGACTACTTTCTAAACATACTAACGTAGTTTATTACTAAGCGAGATATATTACTAAGCGAGACACTTTTCTCTACTTTCTTACCTACTATCTAAGACACGTGTTTTCTTAATAACTAATTATATAAATTTAAATAAACGAAGTACGAATTATTCTAGTTATAGAAGTAGTTCGATCGTTCTCTAAAATAAGTATTTAAAGAGCTACTAAGCTCTATAGTATATCTTATAGTATACTTACTTATTAAATAGTTAACTAAACTTCTTATACTAAAACTAAGACTAATTATTATAATCTAACTAAACTTAAGAAGGAGGTAATTATTTAATATATACTTAATCTAGATATAAGAGGATTTACGTTCTAGCTTACTAGTATTAAAGATATAATAAATTATATACTTAAATTAAGAGAGAGAAAACGTATTAGTAAGCTCTAGATATATTAATTTATATAACGTCGACTAGAATTAAAGACGCGTTTTAATTATATTTACGACTTTTAAAGAGTCTTATATAAAGATCTAGAGCTTATTAGTACGTGATTTTAACTTATAAAGAATATATAAGTAAAATATAGTATTTTAGATTACGACTTTTATAACTTTAATAAGACGGGCTTTATAATAGATATTATTAGTCTAGCTATAGTTATTATACGCGCTAATCGACGTAATAGAGGTAAGATAGTTTAGTTAGATAATTAAGAATAGACTATAGTAATTACTTATATTAATAGTAAAGATAAGAGTATTTCTTTATTTCTTATAGTTTAAGAGAAATGTTATCTCGCTAGTTAGTATACTAAAGGCGGCCTCTCTAATAACTAGGTAGTTAAAACTATAAGTAATAGATAAACCGATAATAAGATAGACTTAAAATAGCTATAATACTTTAATAAATATACTTATAGTTATACGAAAGAGCTATATTAAATACTAGTATTAGATAGGTATAAGAGTTATAAATTAGTT
>MU252063.1:0-10830 GCA_019669835.1 Amylocarpus encephaloides
TTATAGAGGGCAGTCCCTTTTAAATGTTTCTTGAGAAATACTCTCTTTACCCTACCCCAGAAACCAAATTCTGACTCCTGCATAAGGCTCTCAACCTCTCATGCATGACCACATCAAGGGCGTTCGGCCGAGCTCGTCTCTATCATCAATGGAGAGGCCATGCAATATACAAACCTCGAGGGTTTTTATAGCTGCGCACTTCCAATTAGGGCCAGTTAAAAGCCACGTCAATATCATGCTCCTTCCGCCGTAGATCTTTCCACTGATATGATGTATTGGGCTCTCTAATTCTTTTCCTTTCAGTAACAGTTCTTTGTCTCCCCCCTTGAGATGCTCAAGGATGTCACCAACGATTTCGAACTGAAGCAAGGCAACAGCAACATGAAGTGGTTGTCGGATAGTCATAATACTGGTTGCCGGGCACACTCTCAGCGGATCCGCCCCGTGATCCAACAATGGCTTTACAGCAGTAAAATTTCCATGTCTAGTTGCGACATCAAGAGGAGAACCGCAAACGTGCAGTGGAAAATGTGGCACTAGGAATGTCGAGATTGCGGGAGCACTCTCCATGAGACCATTCGGATCAGCTCCGTGAGCAACCAGCAAATTTGCAATGGAGTTGATATCTCTCTCTTCTAGAAGGAAGAGGAAGTGCAGAGGATTGAAACCCTCAAAAAAACTTCCCTTCGCGCCTGAATGACTTTGAGCTGATGCTCCATGTTTTATGAGAAAAACAACCAGGTCTGCTTGCGCTCCAAACATAGCGGCTGCAAGCAAGGTTCCGAAGCTATTTGGTGCATTAGAAAAGTAGTTGATGATACCCTCTAATTTTGGGATCATCTGGATGAGCTCAATCCATCCCATGACTACAAAATATTGAAGCAGAGAGGAGGAACTGTAGCTAGAGTGATACTGGACTGTCGCCGTAAGCAATGTGGATGTATGTTAGATGAGATAAGAGCATGCAGCTCGCTAAGTTCGGATGGCATATAGGCTCCTAGGCACTTGTTACCGTCAAATATCTTCATCTCTTTGTGCCTATAGATGTCTCTCCAACAGCTTTCCCATGATCTTAACAGGCTACAATAGTAACCAGTACCATCTAGACACCTCTCTGCTTCGTGCTGGGCCAATTGAACGTCCGTGGGTAAAGGGATCCAAGTAGATTTGTTGACCGTGTACGACGGGCAGACTGCAGCAGTGATTATAGGCAATATTGCGCGAGCCGATGTCTCGCCAACTCGAGCAGCAGACCCAAAATTCAAGAGCGCTTGCTTTGGGTCAAATGCCACGCCGTACCCGTGGGCATAAATAATCCCCAAGAGCATGGGAGCCCGCCCTTGAACTAGAACGTCATCAATGGATTTGTAAGACGTCTCTAGACTTTTGGCCGCCTGCTGCAGGGCCAGTCTTGGGATTTTCTGTTCCAGAGGGAGCACATTTTAAAATAGGTTCCCTCGTTAGAATTGTGTAGTTTGACAATGATAGGGTAAACCCACTGATAAAACTAGGGCTTGGCGCTCAAACTTGACGCAGCTGTCAAGTTGCATCTTCAAATCAAACCCGCTATTGAGGCTTAACTCGTAGGGGTGGTTAGTACGGATTCTAGTATGGAAGACAACGATGCGCTTAAATAACATCAAATTTTACAACTCTGCTATGGTGTAGCGCAACTGTGGCTCTTGAAGAAATGTATTTTCGAAGATGTCGTTGTAAAAATTTGGAAATGGGCATGAAGTGGGTTCTGCCTCAAAGGCACGAAGCAAGAAGTCCTTGCATAAGCCGCCAATAGTAATGCACCAAGATTGCTGAGAGCCATTGAACACTTTCGAATGATCTTCGGAATTATAGACTTTGCCGTCCTGGAGAATCTCCCAGATTGCCAAGCCAAAAGCGAAGATATCACATTGGAAGAGTTGCTCTAGTGTTAGAAGTTGGCCGTCCCATGCTTCAAGCGGAACGTATAAGCGAGTACCAGAATAGCGTTGCGGCTCCTTCATGTCAAGACATGTTCTGGAGTGTCCAAAATCAGATATTTTGGCGACGGGGTGTGTGTCCTCTCCAGGAAACACCAGGATGTTTTGGAGCTTCACATCCCCATGCGCAATTCCAGAATTCTGGACAAAGTGGAGGCCCTTAGCAATATCAAAACACAATTTTCCCTTCAGCTCACTTTTAAGTTCTCTTCCATGCTCTTCCAAATAATCAAGCAGAGTTCCAAGAGGAGTATACTCTACCACGACAACAGGGTACAGAGCGTCGCTTGAATCTTTCTGCCAATCATAGCCGAGGATCTCAACAATGTTTGGATGTGTGCGGTAATACCGAAGGTGTGAAAAAATTTGTATTTCGAGAAGAACAGAGTACAGGTGATCTCGTTCAGCGTGAGCGGATTTCAAGTTACTCGGAATCTTTGCTGCTTTTATAGCAACGAACTTGTATGGTGATGTTGGTTCTTGATTTTTATCTTGGTAGCAATCGACAACGAACGACGCGCCTTCACCAAGGCGGTGTTCATAGAGAAGGTCGGGCTAGAAGTTCAGGCGGTTCGTCTCGTGGATTGCATCCCAAAAAGTGTACTGTGCCCGATCGTTGACACCGGATTTTCTACGTGAAAGTAAAGGCAAATAGCTGTTGTTCCCAAAACCAAATGAAACATCTACCGATTGCAGAGGCATATTCATCAACTGCAGAGAAAAGCTCTATACCTGAACTGTGTGGTGTATCCCAAGTATAGAAAATGGCTGATGTGAATAGAAATCCATACAATCAGGCGTGACTAGAAGAAGTGTTACGTCATTATTTGATTTTCCTAGTGCGAGGCTGAGTGTTAGGCGACTATAATAGGGCGTTTTGGTCGTTTGCCTAGTTGAGGGGCACAGCTACTAGGCTGACCTTGTATAGGCAGAACACTCAAGAAAAAGAAAGACAAAAGTCATTTTTATGAACCATCCCGAGAATATCTAATATATCAATAACTTTCTTCTCAGTCCACGAAAAGAATGTTTACCAAGTACTGTTGTTCGCTTATCAGGCTAAGACGATGGAGTTAGCCGGGTTAGTGATCGGTGGTGCTACAGCCATTACGGTATTGGTGCAAGTAGCACGCATGGGAGATCAACTATGTCAAGACATCAAGCGTTATACTCATGATACCGAGGCTCTTGCACTGCGAATGAAGATTGAAGCGGAGAGGACCTTAGCACTACACAATATACTATTTGGTCTCGATAATAACGACATGCCAGGAAGAAATGGCAATTCACAGTCTAACAGCATGCCGCCAATATTTTGAGAATTGAGCCTGGCAACAAGAGAAAATGTGTTGCTAGTTATGCGCCAATTCCACAGCATAGTAGCCTCAAAATACCAGGCCTTGCAAGAGAGCGGTGGGACGGACTAGGAAAGTGTCCGAAGAATGCGAGGCTTGACTCTCACGACCGTTGCTCAAGAGGCAGAGGATTCAAGTGGGAGAAAACAGGTTGCATGGCTGCTCTGGAAGAAGAAAAGGATGAATGGGCTAGTCGAAGAATACGAGAAGTGGAACGAGCGACTATTCGCGATTGTGCAACTTCATATGTTAGCTAAGGCTACTTTCGCGATCACAGAAGTTTCAGCCCCAGCGAACAAGACTCTTGGGGCGATGAAAAAGGATATCAATGTCCGGATATTGGGGCTGGACGACGAGATGATCCTTACGCAAATGGCCAGTTGCGAAAGCCTGGAGTGGAAGCATCTCGAAGTTCGACACCACGGAATAAATCTTGATGGGGAGGCCCAGAAATTGCCTTGTGGTACGTACGATGGCCATGATGTGGTCGTTGACTTCAAGAGCTTTGTGCCTAAATTAAGGGGAGAAAAGGAAGAACCTGGACAAAACCCTCAAGAGTCTGTCATGAACCGAATACGACAGCTAGCCACCCTTTTGAATCATTCGAGATCTAGTAGGTTTCGACTCCTACCCTGCCATGGATTCTTTCAGGATTTAGAAATACCTAGATTTGGATTCATATTTGAGACCCCCCCAGGGCGGCATCGAAAGCCGCTCTCCTTATACCAATTCCTCAGTTCGACTTCAGGGTCTCGGAACTTAGCCCAGAAACCGGCACTGGATCATCGATTGCCCTTAGCCCTTATCCTCGCCATCGCTCTCGGCCAGTTTCACAGCGTAAGCTGGGTCCACAAATCAATGAGAAGCGAGAACATTGTTTTCTTCCTAGCCGATATTCAGGACAGAGACTGGCGACTTTGGCTCCAAGATCCTTGGATCATGGGTTTTGAGTATGCCCGTGAAGACCCTGGACTATCAGAGGACAATCGCATTATCGACGCTCGCCAGGAGATATACAGACACCCTGAACAATGGGGTCAACCGACCCGTCGATTCCATAAGATCCACGACATCTACTCGTTAGGGGTCGTTATGCTTGAGATAGGCCTTTGGAAACCGGCCGAGGATCTTGAGAAAGATGGCTTTAGACTTGTTCGGCCTGCAGAGAGTACTGATGTAAAGAGAATGTTTGAGAAGCAAGCGAGGGATAAATTACCCTTCCTCACTGGACATCTTTACGCTTCGGTTGTCGTGAAATGTTTGACTGGAAACATACTTGATAACGAGAGTGGCGAAAAGCCCACGTTTGAGGAGGCATATCATAGTAGCGTAAGTTGACCATGAAATTAGCACAACTGGCTCTTCATGATTCAAGATGCTTACTATTATTAATAGATTGTAGAGGCTCTGCGAGCATGCCGACTGCACTGCAACTACTAAGACAGGACTGGCTATGACCTCCGAAAGAATGAAAGCTAGTACGGACTCTTGGAGCGGGCATTGGTTATGTTATTAACCTGGTAAAATCGTAGATAGTCACTATCTGAAATTATAAGTAGATCAATGAGGAGCTTCATTAGCGACTACGTCTTGGAAACAAAAGATAGGACATAGACCAGAAGAATTCTCGTATATGGAGTTGAAAATGTCTCCTATTCGCCCACATCTGACCAAAGATATATAACGTGGTTTATCAGGACCCGGATCATATCAGTACCCGAATCAATTTTCCTTGGCATAAAACTTCAAAATTAAATAAATCAACCATAATACATTAAATTAATTATTACTTTTAAAATCTAATAAACTAGATATATCTATAGCTTTTTGACAAGTTCGTGCGTTATAACTAGTTTTTCCGTAAGTTTCATAGCGCCGTTTAGACGATTACTCCTCCTTCCGATTACCTCCCGCTTCACGTACGTCGCGTCGTACTTACTTATCCACATCCTTCTAGGCAAAAATATCCTGTGTATCCTCTACTATAAGTGTCCCCCCTTGACGAACACGGGTCTTTTTAGCCCTACGATGTTTACTTAGGGCTTCGTTAGCTGCCTAAAGAGTACGTACCTTAGCCGATAAAAGGGTCATCTTATAGGCCATTCGCTCTATACCTTTCGCTAACGTAGTAACTGTCTCAAAAAGTGAAGTTGGCGAGCTTTCTTAATAATAGGTAATCCGATTCTAAATAAGAGTTATTTGTGAAAGAGCTTCGGTAGGGTTAGAAGAGGTCTAGGAGACCTAAGGGTAAGTTGTAACCGTGTGGAGTGAACCACTGCTTGCTGTGATAAATACGAAGTTAAACGGAAACTGCTATATTGAGCGAATAACAAAGTGAGGAGAGAAGAGAGTTCCAGAGGAACGGAAGCTTAAATACAAGATGCTAGCAGCACGCACGTGCTCGGCCCCCAGTTCCTCCAACTCCGTAACAGTACCCCCCCTTTTAAAGAAGGTCGTCCTCGACCGAGTATCTATAATTAAGTTACTATCTAAATCATCATAATCGTCTCTTCCACCTTCCCAAGCATTTAACCAGTCGTATAAGCGAGCTGGCGGGCCAGGTCGAGTTAGGTTAGCTAGGTGGAAGTCTCTCACTTTGTGAGGGGCGTATTTGCAGTCAGACGTAGGATACCACTGTAGGTCTTCGTCTCGGTTTAGCCATTTAACACGGTAGTAGAGGTGTTGTCGTCCTTTGCTTATAAGGATTTCTTGAATTTCCCACTTATCGTCGCCTGTGATATTAATAGGCGGTGGCTCTAGATTACTTTAGCCTAGTAAAAGATTCTGAGAAGCCTTACGTAATCTATTAGGGGAGAAGACTAGATGGATTTTCATTAAATCAGGTAGTTAGAGCTTGAAAGCGTTACCTACTTACTAGATAATCATATATAGGCCAGCCTCTGGAACGTCGAGCCTACGGCTAGGCCTCTCTGTGTGTAAGTGTTTCTTAGTAAGCTAGACAAGTCTCCTACTCCAAAATCTACTAGGCGACAGTGCTTGTCAGCGGAGGATTTTATGCGCTCGTGAGTTAAAGAGAGCCCTCGTTTCGTAGCCTCCTGTGTATCCTTCATACGATTAGTGAGCGCTCTTACCTTCTCTACGCTTATTCGGTCGGACGGGGCTGTAATAGATATATCCTAGTTAAAAGAAGTACGAGCTGGGTATCTATATAGTACTTCGAATGGGCTTATTTAACTAAGCGAGTTATATAGTAGCGTAAGCTAGGCATAGTCTATTATAGGTAGTAGCTCTGCCTAATTATCTTAGTAGTAGCTAATAAATGAGCGTAGTCTTTATTTTAGGTACTAGTTTATGATTTCGGTCTGTCTATCTATCTGTGGGTAGTAGGTAGTAGAAAGCCTTAGCTAAGTTCTAAGTACACGGTTAAACTCTTTTTAGAAGGCTAAGATAAACTAAGGTTCACGGTCTAAAACAATTAACTTAGTAGTACTATAGTAGCGATATATATAATAAATGTAGAGTCTTATTATATCCTCTACTATAACTGTCTTATAATAAGAGATAGATATAGTCTATTATAAGAGTTAGTCGACTACTATAAACACGTTATTATACTCTAACTTATTCTTTAGAAAGCTATAAAAGTCTATTATAATATACTACTAGGGGCGGTCTAAAACAGAGAGTAGTTAAAGTAGTCTAGGCGTCTTATCCTATAAGCTACTTAAGCGGTAGTAGTTATAATAGTTCTAATAATACTATTAAATGTTCTTTTATATACCTTTCTAGTAGTAGTATACGACTAGTATTTTATAGGTTTTCTAACGTTCTAGGTAAGTAGTAGACACTTAGTTATAAGTCTCGCGGATTAAGTATATATATAAGTTCTAGAAGTTAGAAACTATAAGACGGTTATAATATAGTAATAGTTTATTTTCTAGAGTAAAGAGACCCTCTATATTAGCTTCTACTTATTAGTAAATAGCTATAAGTAACTTAGAGATACGATTAGTAGTTAGAATTTAGTTAATTATTAACGTTCTTATTACGAAGTTAGAGGAACTAGAGACTAAGTACGTGTAGTATATAATACGTACGTACTAGTATCTTATATTTAAGCTTTCGTTCCTCTAGAACTCTCTTCTCTTCTTACTTTATTATTCGCTTAATATAGTAGTTTCCGTTTAACTTCGTATTTATTATAGTAAGTAGTAGTTTACTCTATACGATTATATTATAATAAAGTTACCTCTTCGTCTAGAAAGGCCTACTATAATATCCTACTTTGTTTATTCGTTTATTTTTACCTTTTTTACGTTATATATTACTAAACGTAGTATATGTTATATATCTCTAAATAATAGCTATATAAACCCCCCTCTTAAACGCTTATAAAAGACGTTATAGAGATAGAGGTCGAGGTAGAGCCTCTCCTACTTACACGCCTATATAAACCGTTAGAGCCTTAATTATTATCTAGTCGATAGATAATAAATCTCTTCTTAAAGAATAATTCTAGAACGAGTAACGTAGTAAAAGCTCTCTTCTCTCGCTACTACTAATTACTTCTATATAGTACGACTAGATTATAATAAGACTTAACTCCCTTAGCTAGAATAATACTTAATTACGTATAGCTGTCTAGGTATATAACGCTATCTCTACTATTAAGAAAGATAGAGTAATTACTAGACGTACACGTTAGTAGAATACCCTAAGAAGTTCTCTATATATCTCTATAGGCTAGAACCGTTAATCTAGATCTTTACGACGAGCTAGGGTAAGCTCTCTCTTAAGCTCTACTATTCGAAACGCGAGACTTAGCGCTAAGGTTAAGAACGTGCCCTAATTAGACGACGGAAACAACCCTTTCTTACTTTAGTAGTAACTTCTACTTAGAAGTAAACTAGTAGTAAACTTAGACTACTTTACTAGTAAATTAGATAAGAAAACACATGTGTTTACTTATATAACTAGTAAGGTAGCTATCTTACTTAAGATAGTTATAGTAGTAGAAGATAACCTAGAAGACGTCTTCCTAGATTAGAAATCTATAATTAAATACCTAGTTACTAGCCTCTAGAACCTATACGAGAAAGTCGATATAAGATATAAATATAAACACCTTAGAATAGAATTAGACGACTTATTCTTTGACTTTAAGCTTAAGTTCTTATAGTACGCTACTTAAGATAGGATCGCTAAATTAGAGTAGAAGGATAACCTATACGATAAGCTTACTAAGCCTCTATAGGACGAAATACGTATCGAGGTCTAAAAGATAAGAGACTTTAATAACTTTACCGATCTTACTTCTAAAACCGACATAAGACTTAAGCGAGATAGAGCGAGAGCCTAGGCTATAATCGAAACTAAGAGTCGTACTAAGCTTAGACATTTCGTTACCTCTCTCTTACTTCTAACTACGCCGTAAGCTAAGACTAGTACTATACCCCTCTTATCTTATTACTTAACTCCTATAAAGTAAATTATTAAAAGACGTAAGACTATAGTCTCTCTATCTAATATTACTTACTATAATTATAGAAAATTAGGTTATATACGCCCTAAATACTCTTACTCTAAGCGAGATATAGACCTTAATAAGATTATAGAATAGGAGGAAGAAAGCGAGTTAGGAGAAGACAACGAGCTGTTAGGAAATAGAAGCGTCTAAGAGAAGACTCCTTCTTAGACGAGTTAGTTAATTTAGCTAAGCTAGATCTATAGTAGTTAATAGGTGAAAAGTATATAACTATTTTATATAACTTATCTATAAATAGATACGTACTTTCTTTATAAGTACTTATTAACTCTAGAGTAAATAAATTCGTATTTATTAACTAAACTATAATAGTTAACTAGACTAAATTCCTAGAAATTAAAGCTTAACGACTACTACGCCCTATCTCTATCTTAGAATATAATAGATAAAGTAGAGTAAGTATCTCTTATATTCTTTACTTATATCTTATAATTAATAGACGACGACAATTAAACCTACTATTTATAATTACTCCCTTAGGCTCTTACTAAGTAATCCTAGGACGAAAATAACTTAAGTACTTTAGAATTATACTCGATTATTAAGCTAGACGCTTAACTTAGCCCCTAGAGTACTACGCGACAACCCTCTAGCTATAGAACGAGATAATTATCTTATAAGTAGTAATTATACTAAAACGACTAGTACCTTCCTACTAAGCCGATATAGTTAGAAGAGATAAAGTAATATTAAAAGAAGAGAAGCGATAATAAGACGAACGAGTTATAAGTACTATAATTAGTCGATTACCTTCGCCTACTTTGTCTACTTCGCCTACTTCGCCTACTTTGTCTACTTCGCCTACTTCGCCTACTTCGTCTACTTCGCCTACTTCGCCTACTTCGTCTACTTCGCCTTCGTCTCCGCCGCTAAATAAACAGTTAGAAGTTATTATAGAAGAGGTAACACCTCTAATAAAGTAACTCCGCTAGTTTAAGTCGTAGCTTTAAAGACGTATAACTTATAAGTTAGAGCTTTAGAAATCTCTATACTAGATAAACGATAGGCTCTAAGATAAGTAACGAGCTTAGAATCTAGCTCTCTCGCGCTCGCCTAAGCTACTATAAAAGCCCTAACTATATTTAACTACTACTCTAGACATTTCTCTAATTTCTAGTTACGTTATATACCTAAATAGTAAATAGACTAATAACGAGCTCTTCTCTATAAGCCTATACGAGATAGACTGTGTTGTTAACTAAAACTCGGCCTCTCTAGGAATAGTAGGCCGGGAAGACCTATACTAGCTACTAAAGACCTATTTATAGTTTATAGACGTGTTTTCTAAGTTAGCCTTAGACTAGCTTCCGCTACATCGCTCGTATAATTATAAAATCGCTCTAGAAGCCGACGAAAAGTAGCTTTTATATAGTCTACTATATAAAATAAGTGTATAAGAGCTCGAAGTAATAAAATAGTATCTACTTAAAAACCTAGACAAGAGGTTTATTAAGGTAAGCTAGGTACCCTTCGCTACTTCTATACTCTTTATTAAGAAACTAAATAGTAGCTTACGATTCTATATTAACTACTATAAGCTTAACGCTTTAAGTCGTAAGAACTGATACCTCCTACTCTTAATAGATAAGACTCTAGCGTGAATTTCTAGGGCTAAGATCTTTATAAAACTTAACATTCGCTAGGTATTTTACTAGATATAAATAAACCCTAACTCGAAGGAGTTAACGACCTTCCGTATAAGATATAGCGCCTATAAATGTAAGGTTCTTCTATTCGAACTTATAAATAAGCCTACTACGTACTAGAGGTATATAAATAATATTCTATTCGACTATCTAGACGACTTCTATACTATCTACCTTAATAATATTCTTATCTATTTAGACGATCCTCTAGAACACGAAATACACGTTAAGCTAGTACTTTAAAGACTATGTGACGCGAGTTTATAGACTAATATTAAGAAGTATAAATTTAGTATTATATAGATAAAATACCTTAGCTTTATTATCTTAACTAATAGTATTTCTAT
>MU252064.1:0-10824 GCA_019669835.1 Amylocarpus encephaloides
TTAGGAGCTAGAATTAGTAATAGAGGGTACTACCGCCCTAGTTAAATAGAAGGAGTATACGGCTAGGTAAAAGCGAAGAGAAGAAGGGGGGTAATATAAGGGTTAGGACCCTAGGGTGTACTCGGGCTAAAAGCTCTTACTAAGTACAGACTCTCGCTAAGTACTAGTCACGAGTAGAATTCGATTTAGTTCGACGCCACTCTATTCTATTACTTCTAGAAGGTTCTAGTTGCCTCTTCTTATATATATAAGACTCTATAAGAGCTACGCTTTTACGAGCTCTCTATATACTTCTTAATTAAATTTTAGAAACTATTCCTTTTAAGTTATTCGAGGTCTAGCCTCTCACACATAGTTTATAGTACTCGCCGGCGAGTATCCTTAGATAGACGCTATATATATTATTACGCTTAAGTAATCTCTCTAGTTTAAAGTTTTCGGGCGGTATGTCGAGATAGACGTATTTACTAAGAGGATTAGAGATCACCTCTGTTCTATTATCTAGTTCGATCTAGGACACGTAGTTTAGTCTATTTATATACTCGTCGAATGTAGGTTACTAAGACGAAACATCTAAGTATTTATTAAGAGGTACTACGTACGACTTATTATCTTCTATATGTCGTAATACGCTACTAAACCTTCCTATAGGTTTATTATTATATATCTTAGTAATATATCTAAATCTCCTATTAAAATACTTTTACTTCGCTATTTTATTTCTTTTTATCTATGTTTTATATTTCTCTATAGGCTGTGTCTTATAGTTGTCCTAAAACCTTCGAAGGACGTCGACTATACTATCTGTCGTAATACGTTCCCTTAAGTTAAGAAATATGTTATTAAGATACTAGGCTACTAACTTATTATTACTTATTAAGTTATAGTAGAGAGACACTATAGTAAAGCCTAATATAAAGTACTACGAAGTAGTAGAGTAGAACTTTATAACCTACTAGCTACTACTATATCGTTGTCGCTATATTAGCTAAACGTCTAGAACACGCCTATACCTATTTAGTATACCTCTAATTAACTAAAACCTAACTAATATATAGAAGGAGTTATTTTATCTAGTAGTATACTTCTTTATATCGCTAGAAAGTATCTAATATATATCTATACTTATTATATAGACTATAAATATAGCTATATAATACGTATTATCCTTTATATAGAAGTCGTAGTTAGATTTCCTAGAACTATACTCTAGCTTAAAGAAGTTTATCGGCCGGGATTCGAATAGTACTACCTTCGACTCGCGTATTATATTTAGAAGCTCTTTAGTATTATCTATAAGATCTTTAAACACCGGCCTAATATCTTCTCTAGTATACTTTAACTTCTTCTTCGCGACTTCGTTTATATAAGCTCCTAAAACTTCTATAGTATTATTAATATAGCCTATGTTTATATAAGTAAGTATACGCTCTACGGTATTATAAGTTAGTCTTATCTTATTATAGGCCGGTAGTTTATCGATCGTAGACTTAGTACTACTTATTATAAAGTACTAACTAGTACTATAGTTAAACTATAATATAGTATTCTCTAGAGATATAAGAATAGATAGTAAAGTAGAATAAACTCTATATTATTAAATACTTATAATTTCGGTGTTATATCTACGACCTTTACGTTTCTAAATTTTTATACTATTAATTCGAGAGTAGAGGGAAGTAGAATGAGATCTCCTAAAAATATACATCCTAGAATAGGCTAGAGGTATAGAAACGACTCTATACTATATACGCGTCTTAACTAGACTAAGTCTTCACCCTATCTTTATAAGATGTATAGTAAGTCTTATTATTCTTCTCTTTCTTTAGTTTTATTATTTATAGATTAAATAGCCCTAATCCGAACGAGTAACTTAGAGCGCGATAAGTAGAGGAGTAAGTATTAAGAATAGCTATTAAAGTATATACGTAAGACCTCTCTAGTATCTTCTTTAACTATAACTAATACTACCTTAGAAAGTAGAATAGGTATTATAATAGAACTATCACAGGTTCGTCTAATCCCTAGTACTAATAATTCTTATAGCTAGAAAGTATTACTAGAGAAAAAGTACCTCTTCTTAAAATATATAAGCGATTATTTAATTAGTATCTATAAAGAATTATATAAAGAAATTAGTGTTTTATTTAAGGCTATACCCGTCGAAACTATACGAACTAGAATAGGTTCGAAAGATATTATATAAGAAGTCTTTACTTTAGTAGAGGTATATAAACACCTTAAGTTTCTAATCCTAGCTAATTATCTATTTAGTCTCTATAACTTAGCTTTACTACGAAAATAGATAAGCTACGAGATAAAAAGCTAAGAGTCGAATAAGAGCTAAGACGATAGAGAGATTAAGCGGTAGTAGAATCGAACCTTAGACGTCGCTTAGAGTATAAATTAAACTAGCTTAAGACTATAAATTAAGTACTTCGACGAGAGTTATAATAAAGTATAGTAATAGTAGAATTTTTTAGAGATAATATATACTAATATATATAAGTAGTAAATAGAATTATAGAGCTAGTAGAGAGGTTAAAGACTAGAGCGAGCTCTAGTAGGAATTTATATAAATGTGTTCTCTTAGTAGATACTAAATAAAGTACCTAGATAGAGACGTAAAGAACAACTATATAAAACTTACTATTACTATTATATTAAAGAGGTAATATAAGAAATATTCTACCTTAGTTTAACTTATAAGAAATTAGAACTAGATATTATCTTCGTTAGAATCCGAAAGTAAGCTAAAATAGTAGAATACTTCTAATATATTCTATATAGTAGAAAATAGTTAGATATTAAGAAGAGCTAATAGTAATATACTTATTTATAAATACTAGCTATCTAGGTGTTCTTATATAGATAATAGACTATAGCTACCTAGTAGGTAGCTATATATAATCTAAGATCTAATAGAAACCCTAGAACTTTTCGCTTTATATTATATATCTTAGATTAAAGATATACTGTTAATATCTCTTCTAGGCCTAGTTCTTATCTAAAAAATTAAAGTATTTCTTAGACTCTATCGTCTTTATAGTAGTTTAAACTTAGAATTAATCTACCTATCTAACTTAATACTTAAGAGTTATAATATTCTAATAGTTCTTACGATTAAAAATTTTATTTAATAGAAGATAGATAATAACTCTTTAAAGATTAAGTTCTTAGATTAATTAGAGAGAGAGGTAGTTTTATAATATTACTCTAATAAGAATAGATAGAATTTTATTAATTATTCTTCGCTCTTAACTTAAAATCTTCTAGCCTAAAAGCTAGCTTATATACTATATTAGTACCTAAATAAGATCTTAGGTAAGTTAACTATACTTCTTAGCTAAGTACGAATTTAGGATAGTATATAAGACTTTCGACCTCGTATACTATATATAGTATAACTAATAACCTTAGATCGTTTATACTATCGATAAGATCCGAAGTATAAGTACTAGAGAAAGTAGAATTATAGGTAGATATAATAAATAAATTAATTAGACTTAATAGTAAGGTAGTTAAGTTAGTAGATAAGAAGAAGTAGAAGAAGAGAAAAGAAGAAAGATAGAGAATTAAAGATTTATAGGTAGAACGAAGGCTTATATATATATACCTAGCTCTAGTATATATTTTAAAGGTTATACTAATAATATTTTACTATATATATCCTTTACTAGAGAAGATACTAATATAGTAAATCTATTAAGTATATCGTACTCCTACCTTCTATCTTTATTATATATACGAAAGGCTAATCTAGCTATAAATAAGAGTAGAGTAGTATTATACTATAGGTTCGTTAGTAGCTTCGACTTAAACCGTTCTTATATTATACGTAAGTCTTATAAAGATAAGCTATACTAGTTATTATTATTTCTATATATATATTTTAAATAGATTCCTATAAACGGAAAGGGGTAAAAAGATAGATTTCTAAATGTTATCGTTCGACTATTTTAAGCGAAGCCTCTAAATACTAAGTAAGAAAGACGTATTTTAGCTTTAGTCTACCTCGGGTTTAGACTAATCACCTAATTAAGCCCTCTAGCCCCTAAATAATAGAAAAACTAAGACCTAGGATCTAACTAACTAAACCTTTTTAAAACGCGATAGATTAGTTACGAAGGTTCTTCTAATAAAATAAGATTAAATAGCGAAAGAGTTTAAGATAGATATAAATAAATAGTTAGTAATATAAATAAATACTACTAAAGATAGAAGCCTTACTAAACGCTCCTTCCTATATAGGTTATTTAGAGACAATACTACTAAAAGTAGCGGCGATAGATCCTCTATCTTACTCTTAACGCCGTCGCCTCTTACTTAAGCTCTCTATACTAGGGTCTAAAACAGTTCTAACTCCTAGCCGCTCGAGGTCTACCTTTAGATTATCCTTTTGTACCTCTACTTCACGTATAGCCCGTCTTAGCTTATTACTAATATAAAGGCTATCTTATTATTCTAGGAATGCCCGTCTATTCTATACCTTTCTATAATACCTCTTATAGATTTCTAGTCCTCTTAGCCTAGTAGCTAGTTATGTATTAAACATAGTCTCCTCCTACGGAATCTATCTCGCTTACGCTACTAGATTAGACTAAGAGGTAAGAAGTAGTTCCTAGCTTTATTCTTAGACTATTATACTCTTAGGTTTATAGTATTATATATTATAGAAGAGAGACTAGTATATATCTCTACCTCTTAACTTACTCTTATAGACCGCCGACGACTTCTATAGTTACTCTAGGGTAACTCGTTAGTAACGTAAATATAGATATATAAGTCGATTAGTATCTATTACTACGTAGGTCGTACTAGAGACTAGGTATAGGATTAGCTTAATCTTATCTAATATCGAGAACTACTATTAATACCTTATACTAAGGTAGAATTAGCTACTATACACTAGTATAAGTACTAGGTACACCCCTAGTTAGGTATAATAATACGTGTAGAGTTTAATAAATAATATAGTAGCTAGATATCTAAGGTACCTACTCTTAGCCTTTATATAGTACCTTTATATAGGATTATATCGACTAAGGTATACTTTCTTAGCTCTTAGGAAACTTCTTCTATAGTATTAATACGAATCCTTCTAGAGTAAGCGAACTACGAGAAATCGATATTATATAAGTTCGTAGGGTCTAGCTTTCTTCTCTTATTACCCCTTCTCTCTTATCGACCTCTTCTATTAATTCTTCTTTCTTATTAACTCTCCTCTCTTATTAAACCTTACTATCCTCTATACTAAACTACTAGATAACTATCTATTCTCGCTTATAACGTCTATCTATTAATTACTCTTCGCTAATATAGAATCGACATCTTCTCGTTTTAAACGTAGGTAGTAGGAGGTAGAAGCTTAGCGAAAGGTAGCGACTACTAAAAGTATTAGTAAAGTAAAAGTTATCTACTCGCTTATTTCTAGTATAGATAAGATAGCGATAATCGACTACTTAAAGGAACGTTCTAATCTTAATATACTCTTCGCGCTATATTTTAAATATTAGAACCTCTCTAGAGACTAACGTAAAGACCTCTTAGCTTTAATAGTTAATTTTAAGACTAATAAACTCTAGCGGTTACTTCGAATACTATCGGGTTATAGTAAGGCTCTATAGAACTAGAACTAGTATTCGACACTCGAGGGGATCTCTTCTAAAATTATAGTCGAATTCTATATAGTCGTATATTAGGCGATCTTCTAAATTCCCTTCTCTAACTTCGTAAAGTCTACCCTTAGATATAGTACGAAGGCCTACTTTCTTAATAGTCTAGTCGATACTATATATAATATACACGCTAACCTTCGTACGAAATATTAAGGTTACTCTAGAATAAAGGAGATTTATATTAGAGTTAAGAAAGTAAGTAAACATAGAAGTCGTTTAAAAGAAGTACTAACTAGAGTAGGTATTAAAGTAGAGACATTACCTACTAGTGTACTAGATCGTTACTAGTAGCCTAAACTAGAGTACGAGTACTCTATATAACGCCTTCGCTACGAAGTTTAATATAATTAAGAGAATCTTTATAACTTATAACTTAGACGTCGTACTTAAGCGACTTACGAATTTAGATTAGCGGTTTACGTATAGTAGTTAGATATATAATTAGTAGAAGTAGTTAATAGATCTCAACTTCTAGTAGTATGTCGATAGAGTATTATAGTCTAAGAAGTTTACTACTTTATTTATACTATCGTACTTACTAAGTAAGAACCTAGAGGAGAGGTTACGTTTTCTCGAGGAATTTAATATAGTACCTAAAGACGAAGCTCGAAGTAGTTTAAGTAGAGTAATTACCTTTATAAAAAGGTTAAGAGTATAGGAGTACGAGTCTAGAGGTCGGAATTCTTATTATACTATTAAATATAGTCTACTAATATCTAGACTTATATACGAAAAGTTTCTAAAGTATTCTACTTAGGGTCTAGAGTCTAATATTAAGATCGATAATTTTAATAAGTAGTCTAGGGATTCGTAAATAGTATAATATACTTTTGTTTATAAACATCTAAGTTAGGACTCGCTTAAGAAGCGAGATAATCTTAGAATATAAGTTAGGCTAGTAGTATATTATAATACCTCGTCTAATATTTTCTAATTAATTTAATATTATAATTTCTTAAGAGAGTAGTCTATTTACAACTCTATTTAAGAGCTATAATAGAGTAACGAGACTAATATAGGCTAATATCGCTAGACTAGTACGACGACAGAAATAATAATAGTTATAACTAATAGAATAATAATACTACCTACTAAATATAGATACTACTTTATACTCCTTTATATTATCTTCTTATATCTTATACGAATATTACTACTATATTCTTACGAAGATATAGCTAGACTATTAGCTATCCTACTTAGAGACTATAAATTACCTCTACGTTATAACTCTCTCTAAATACTTTTTTATATTACGCTTATAATACTATTAGGCTACGCTTAAGTCGAGCTATTTACTATTCTAATTAATAGAAGAATATCTCGAACTAGGCTCTGTTTAAAAGAATAAGATATTAAATTATAGAAATATAGAATAGAGTAAAGAAATACTATATTAGCTAGGGTCGAGGTACGAATATAAACTATAAGTATCTTTTATTCTAAGTATTAAACTAGGCTCTCTCTTATAGCTATTAAACTAACGTTAAATATAATATTTTTAGCTTCGAGAGTAGAATTTACTCTTCTAGAGAGAACCGTATCTAACACCTCGATTTTAATAATACTTATATCTTAGTTTATATCGTCTTCTCTATTTCGTATACTATATATAATATACTATAGTCGCTAGTCTACTACTAAATAACTTTAAATCTTTTTACTTCGAATTAATGACTTAAAATTTCGTAAGTCTAAAGCTAGATAAAGATAGAAGTCTTATTAGTCTTCTCCTCTACTACTGTCTATTATATAGTATTAGGAATTTATATAGTAGTATAGGATAAAACTATAAAAGCCGGAATTATAACCTTAATTATACGTACTTATCTCTCTTATAATACTATTTACTCTACTAATAAGTTCTTAATATAGTTTAACTTAACTAATATCTATCTACTAGACCTCTTAGTTAAGTCACGTACTATTCTAGTAAGTGGCCTTCTTTAACTAATCTAAAGCGAGGTTTAAAGCGCGGTAAGCCTTCTTAATATAGTTATTTCCGCTACTTCTATTAAAGCTTAGAGGGCTATAGGTACTACTATAACTACTATCTCTAATATTACTAATATTACTACTATTAAAGTAATAATCCTAAGAAATTGTTCCCTTAGTACTAAGTAATTTTATATTAGATTCGAAAATAAAATAAATTATACTAACTTCCTATTAAATATTTCTAATATAGTACTAAAAGCTATTATTAAATTTATTAGTAATAAAATCTAATCTCTTTAGTCTCTTAAGGGAATTTTAGTAAAGGTTACACTCGCGAAAATTTAAGACAGTTTAATTCTTAGTCTAATATTTACTCTTTTAATAATACTTATATTTACCTATTTATTTTTCGAATTTATTTCTTTTACCGCTCGTTTACTAAAACTAGAGGTCTTTTTAGTATCTGTGTTTTATTTTACTCTTTTTCTTTTAGCTTATCTTACTCTATACTATGTTTAATTAAAGATCTAGAACTTTAAGTCTATTATTATAGAGGAAGAACCTATAAGTAATCTAAGTATAGGAGCTATTATCTATACTAGGATTATAATATTATTAATAATACTTATATTAATCTTAATATAAGAGAATATAAGATATAGATAGTATTACTTCTTAACTTTATTATTACGCTACTTACTATTAATAAAGCCTAGTATAGACCTATTTTTAATCCTTAATATTCTAGAGTTTCGTATATATTATCTAAAGTCGTTTTCGGACTTCGAAATTAGGTTATCTATTTTTAGAGGATCTCATTTTAGCTCTATTACTTTCTAGTAACGGCTTTTTAAATAAAGGTCTAGAAAACTTTAAAGGTACACTTTTTAGATAATTTTTTACTTTATACATAGGATCCGAGTAAACATGAGCTCCGAACTAAAGTCGTACTAGCGGAGAGAGACTATAGAGCACTCGGACACGCCTAGTCGAAACAGAAGCTAAAGTGGTTACTATCTACTCTCATAATAGGATAACCTACCTAGCTAGTAATAAGATAATAAATTTATTATCTCTAGATATCGGCCTATATCTAGATCCTTTTAGAAGTCTCTAGGCAGCTTAAAACACGTTCACAATAAGGTTGTAAACATCTACTCTCATCTCCTCGGTGCCGTCCTTTTTATAACTCTTCTAACATACGTGTACGTAAGAGTACGTAATCGTCACGCCACAATTTAAGTTAGTAATATATTTAGGTTTATAGCATTCTTCTTCGGGTTAACCTTATGCTTTTCCCTCTTAGCGTCGTTCTATATTATATTAAACCATAGCGAAGAGGTGGTAGCGTATTAGAATCAACTAGATTATCTAGGAATCGTTATTCTTATTTAGACGTCGACAATCCCCTCTGTCTACTACGGGTTCTCTTATAACCCAGGTCTTCAGAGAGTATACTAGGGAGTAGTCTCTGTATTAGCTATAGCTTACATCTTAGCAACCTTAACGCGAAAGTTTCGACATCCGACCCTCAGGCCATATCGAACTACCATCTACACTCTCCTTGGCCTTTCGTCTCTGATTTTTATTACACATAGGCTCATTATCCATGGCTAGAACGTTCAGAATCACAGGATGAGCCTGACGTACCTACTAATTACGGGAATGCTAAATGTCCTAGGAGCTGTAGTTTACATAGCACGGATTCCAGAAAGGTGGCATTAATAGCGATACGACATTTACGGAAGTAGCCATCAGATATTTCATTTCTTAGTTGTCTTTACTGGTTTGACACACATGTTTAGATTACTGAGCGCCTTTGACTTTGTCCATTCGCAGGTTAATCTATGTGCTTAAAGATTGAGGGTACAGTTACAAGTGGTTATCATGACCTCGGCTCTTCAAGGGCTGGATCAGCCTTAACGTCCCACCCCACCATTCCGTCCACCCCCCCATTCCGCCCCCCCTTTTACACCAAAAGTTACACTTTTAAACCTTTAATATCTCTACAGATAACGTCCATCCCTGCGTGCCGGAAAACTGTTGGTTGGGCAATCCTGGTCTCTGTGTAAAGTGTATTATAGTCACGTGCCTACGGGTATATAGTCCCGTGGAGGAACCCAGTTCCAGTCAATAAAGCATGCTGCTATCACTTCTTCTTCCAATCCTCAACTAAAACCCTACGTGCCGGAAAATATGATAGGTACTTTGATTTTGAGCAACCCGAACTCTGCGCACACATCGATAAAACCTAAAAATTTGTGCAAACCGTATTAAGTGGCTATTCCTGAAGCCTTTGAAGCCTTCTAATCATGTTCGTGTCGTCGCTCTTGGCCTGATCTGAGGGCAGTCTCCTTTCACGATGCAAAAGAGTATTTTGACTATAACTCCGCTATTAAACTTTTATTACTTTTGATATTTACAAAATAATCTTACCCGATCTTTAAACTCTTATTATTAATTTAGCAACGGTTATCATGTTCGTGGTTGCCATATATTGTAAATTTAGACAATACTGCCACGCGGGACAGTACCTCGGATCGAAACGAGTGACGATCTTGGTAGGGGAACAGCACTGCACGTGTCACAATATTCATGCTGTAAGCCTGATCACATCTAGTCATCAGCAAGGTATCCAGCCTCCCTTCATTGTAACACATGCAGTAGACATATTACCTTCTAGAAAATGCTAGAAGGCAGGTAGCGGTCCTAAAATATACAAATGTGGATGCTTCCGTAAGACCCTCCAAGAAATAAACACATTCTCTTAATTCTATATAACAAACCGTGCTGCTTTTTTAAAAGAGAACAATGACATTCTCCCAGAAGAATGCCCTAAAACAAGATTTCTATTCCAACTGGCTGAAATGTATTGGCGATAATCGGGAGGCAGGAAAAGAATCTTCGTATCACTTTCTAATACCCAATGATTAGATACTTGTAACATTGGCGATAGCTTGCCGTTAGGTGAGAAGGCCACGGACGTGACCCCGTCAGTGTGGCCCTCGAGCGTCTGCTGCAAGGTTCCTGTAGCGGCGTCCCAGAGCCGCACCGTCCTGTCGACCGAGCCAGACACGACCTGCTTGCCGTTAGGTGAGAAGGCCACGGACGTGACCCAGCCAGTGTGGCCCTCGAGCCTCTGCTGTAACGCTCCTATAGCGGCGTCCCAGAGTCGCACCGTCTTGTCATTCGAGCCAGACACGACCTG
>MU252065.1:0-10796 GCA_019669835.1 Amylocarpus encephaloides
TGCCCAGGGTGGGCCTACAAAATACTGAAAATATACACTTTTTAACCTTGTAAATCGGGCATGGATTTTGACCCACAGGACAATAAAACAGGGGGGGGGATAGTACAGTACAGGCCAATTACTTAGAGCGCGCCTAGATTAAATTATACCAGGTATCTGTTGATACCATCAGTTTATATAGCCTACAGGGATAAATAAATGTAAAATGACGCGATGGCATTCAACCAATGGCAGGCCGCAAAGAGTTATATATTATTAGTCTAGAGAGGAAGACTATTTAGCGGATCCGGCGTGGATTCTATCATTTGAATTGGCGGTAGGCACGATTGGCTCACACAAACTTTGTCTGTGCTCACCCCGAGGTGATAAGGACACCCGGTAACTGGCTCAATTCAACTTGTTCCCTCCCATTAATATAGAGGCGAGCCGAGTATTATCCTTTATACAGGGCGGGGGAGGAGAGTAGTGAGTCACTCGTAAAGTATTCTCTAAGGTTCAGTTCCTCCTGAACCCGAACCTTTTTCTTTAACTTTATATTTTAATCAAATATAAACCCTGTCAAAACCACCTTCGGCACAACATATGGGTCATCTGCACCTCACCTCCAACGAAAGAAACGTCTCTCCTCAACAACGCACTGCAACCTCACACATACCCTAGATGTAGCCAAAATGCCTCTTTTCACAGCCCAAGTTCGCCATGGCCAGAGTCTTGGGTTTTTAGGTAGATCTTCTTCCACTTTCAAGCTAAGCGCATGCTAATATGGTGGGTAGTACTGGGAGCCACCCTTCACGATATCATTACGCGACTGAAAGCGGAACCACAGAGCTTTCCGAAGCTGGATTTAAGCTATGAGCCTACCACGCCAGTCGTCTCTCCAGTCGTACTGGAGCTGCCTCCAAATGGCATTCGTTTGCGATTCGATGGTCCCGGGCAACGTTTACGTCTCATCGAGGTCCTGGACTTCACGAAGAGCCACCTCACATACAAAGACCGGGACATTCTACGACCAGCAGTAGCGGCCCAGCGAAATCCTACAGCTGCCTCCACTGCGAGCGGTCCTACGTACAAACATATCTGTAGAATGGTGGGACCTGCGTTCCCGGGCGAATACGTTGAGCCAGAAGTGGGTGATGAAACTGGGCTGGGCCTTTACATCTTGTCGTATCCCGGGCTTGCTTTTTCTTTCCCCCTGAAGTCCTCCATGTGGTCTCCTTCGAAGATCGATTCAATATTACAATCCTCGGTCAGCCCTCAAGCGTCGTCTATGGCAATCTTTCGCGGCGAATCCTGGTCCGAGGCTCGAGACCGTTTGTTCACTGAAGCTCTCGACCCAACCGATGTATTCGTCAATTTGTTCAAGAAGAAGGAGACCGTTCCCGTAGAAGTAAGCCATGTCAAGATATATGGAGAGGGCCGTCTCGAGCTCGTTCGACCCGCTGGTCATGTTCCGTTCTGGATCCAGCTCGGTCAAACATCTCCACAGGAGCTAGTGTCGGAGCTTGGTCCCCCAGATGCGATATATCGGAAGAATGATCGGCGAATGTCGATTCACAAGCCTCGACGGGACACGTCGACTCACAGCAGACCAGATATGACTGATTTCAGGCTCCACGACGACTCCACTGATACGGACCAATCTTCGGCGCATACTACGACCGACGACTCTGAAGATGATAATGAGGAGGGCGAAGTGGCAGGAAATGTGTCCGGGGAGTGCTTCTACAATTACTTCTATCATGGATTCGACATTTTGATCTCAACTCCAACACCATCGTCGCAATGCCCGCCATCAAAGAGCTCGTCGAATGAGGAATCTGGACCTGATGCTGTAGTGCCCGTCGATATTTCTTCCCGTCTGGTCGCTTCCAAAATTATAATTCACGGCAACGTGCCAGGCTCCTATCCCTTCAACAGACATCGCAGGTGCCGCTGGGACATACAGTATTTGTCGCCTAATAAGCATCAAGGTATTGTGGATTCTGAGACGCCATTTACAGAGATCGAGTCAAGGCTCTTTGACGAATGGAAAAGCATCTATAAGAATTTGGATGAAGCCAGAGCACGACAACGAGGAATGGTGTTGAATCGCGACTGGGGAGATAGCCCCGGCAGCAGTTGTGAATTTCTGGGGGGATGGGAGGACAGTGTTGAAGGAAAGCGAGCTGATGAAGTGGGCACTGGAACTGATGATGTGAGTGGCCTAGGGAACACTACCCTTTACGGATTCCCTGGTTTGGTGTTTGAGGTTTTGAATAATGACACGGTGAGCGGAGTAACGGTTTTTTGATTTTTTGGGGACCAAGGCGAATCTCAGAATGTGCATCAGCGGTGTTCAGGATTGGGCATTGGTTAACCATGGCTTGGACTAGGCCGCTCCCGTTTTCTAAAGGTGTTGAGAGGTCATTCATGGATGCACCACCTTATCACTATTAAGCCATAATAGATCAAGAGTAATATCACCGTAATCTTTACCCTCTCCTAGTAGCTTTACACTCCTATACGCTAACTACTAACACCACGAAATACGCCGAAAACCACGGCTCTGTTTAAACCCTTAAGTAGGAGTAGGATCCGAATACATTTAGAATTTACTCACTTATAACCGCCCTAGCCGAATATATCCTCTAGGAGGCATAGTAGTAGTAGCGATAATAAAGATTAGAGTTAAAGAAGCTAAGATATAAAGTAAATATTTTAGTATAGTATAGCGTTCCGAGGTTTAACTGAATCATGCAGTTGAAAATAATCTTAAAACACTAAAACGTGTTTGGATTATGTTATGATATATTTTGAAAATAATGTGTATATTGTTATAAAAAGAATGAACGAAATAATACGAAATAATACGCGTATTATTTCCTACTTGGCGCGCCCCACTAATCCAAACACATCTTGTCGCGAACAACACCAGAGAAAATGTGACCCGCCGAGACGATGCCAGTTCGTCCTGCTGTTTCCTGGTCGTCGACATTGAGGTTACCCAAATCCTCGTTTCCGTAAGCAAACTTGATAACCTCATATTACTCCTCAATTGCTGAATGCAACACCAGTCCACGGCCATTACAGGCAGACCAGGCCAAATACCTGCAACGATGTACCGACGACCTTTACCGGTGGCAGAGTCGAGAGCCCTCTGCCCAAAAACCCTTCGTTCTTCATGATGGCCCGCCATATGCCAACGGGAGTTTGCATATCGGTCATGCGCTAAATAAGATTTTGAAGGATATTATTTGTAGAGTTAAGGTGCAGGGTGGTATGGAATACTCCGCATGATCAAGAACCTCTTCAAGGCTATGTTGAATGCTGACCCGTACGTGCTACAGGTCGCAGAGTTGTCTATGTTCCCGGATGGGATTGCCACGGACTCCCCATAGAAATCAAAGCACTCGAGAAACAACATGCATCAGCGATAGACGGAGAACGAACATTGGATGCAATTGCCGTTCGAAACGTCGCAAGAGAGCTTGCAATAACCACCGTGGAAGACCAGAAGAAAGGCTTCAAAGAATGGGCGGTAATGGCGGACTGGGAAAACGCTTGGAAGACGATGGACAAGACGTTCGAGATCAAACAACTTCAAGTCTTCCAGGAAATGGCCAAGCGTGGGCTTATCTTTCGACGACACAAACCCGTATATTGGTCTCCGTCTTCACGTACGGCCCTGGCAGAGGCAGAGCTAGAGTACAACGAAGACCATGTATCGACGGCTGCATATGTCAAGTTTCCTATTGTCAATGTCTCGGATGCACTCCAAGAGAAGCTCGGCAAGTTACAGAACCTTCATGCTATCATTTGGACGACTACTCCTTGGACATTGCCTGCAAACCAAGCCATTGCCGTTCATGATGACATGGAATACTCTGTCATCGAAAGCGGCTCGGATCAATACCTTGTTGCAAACACGAGACTTGAGCACATCAAGGAATTGAGCGAGAAAAAGATCATTGGTACTGTGCATGGTAGAGACCTCAAGGGGAGCAAGTATTTCAACATGCTTCGAGGGGAAACGTCAGCTCCTCAACCCATTATCCATGCGGACTTTGTCACTTCCACTTCAGGATCTGGACTGGTCCATTGTGCTCCCGGACATGGCATGGACGACTATGAAGTCTGTAAACGCCTAGGTATCGAGGCAATTGCGCCTGTGGATGATCTAGGGTGCTTTACAGATGCTGCGTTTCCTGATAGGCCAGAAAAATTGAAGGGAAAATCTGTTTTTAAGGATGGCAGCAAGGCGGTTGTTGCGCTCCTAGGAGAACAAGTTTTAGCTACCCATAGATACAAACATAAGTATCCTTATGACTGGAGAACGAAACTTCCCACCATTGTTCGGGCAACTGAGCAATGGTTTGCAGATGTTGGCAACGTCAAAGATCAGGCCCAGAAGTCCTTGGCTGACGTTCAATTCATTCCAGAGGCAGGTAGGACCAGGCTTGAAAGTTTCATCAAAGGTCGAAGTGAGTGGTGTATCTCGAGACAACGTTCCTGGGGTGTTCCAATACCTGCGCTCTACAAGGCTAATGGAGATGCCGTTCTTACTGACGAGAGTATTGCCCACATCATTGCGACTATCGGAGACAGAGGAATCGATGCCTGGTGGATGGACGCCCCAAATGATCCCGCTTGGATTGCCCCAGGATTGCAAGGAACGTACATTCGCGGCAAAGACACCATGGATGTTTGGTTTGATAGCGGAACGAGTTGGACCCAGACCAAAGAGCAAGCAGACGTTTATCTAGAGGGCTCTGACCAACACAGAGGCTGGTTCCAGTCTAGCTTGTTGACACACACAAGTGCGTCTGGCAATGAGTATCCCCCATTCAAAACATTGGTTACCCACGGGTTCACCCTCGATCAGCAAGGCAAAAAGATGTCAAAATCAATCGGAAATACCATTGCGCCATCTCAAATCATGGATGGGTCGCTATTGCCCCCCATAAAGACCAAGAAGAAGGCCAAGGGTCCCGTTTCTCAGGCTCTCGGAGCAGATGCACTGCGCTTGTGGGTTGCCAGCAGCGATTATACTAAGGATGTTGTTGTCGGAGAAACCGTGCTCAAGTTCAACCACAGCTCCCTGTTGAAGTACCGAATAACAATCAAAATGTTGCTCGGCTCTATGCATGAGGGTGCCCGAAAGTCACCCATGACAAAGCTGGATGAAATAGCTGTTTTTCAGCTAAGCAAAGTCATGACCGAGGTCAAGAGCGCTTACGATAACTTTGAATTCTATAAAGGGGTGAATGCAATCAACAGATGGGTAAATACCGACCTCTCGGCCTTCTACCTGGAAGCCATGAAAGACCGTCTCTATTGCGGCGATAGCGGTGGCGCATTAGAAGATATATTCCTGGGTTTCATGAAGATGCTGGCCCCAATCACGCCAAATCTTGTCGAAGAATCGTGGGCCCATCGTCCAGAATGGATGGATAGAGATGGCCAACAAGTGCATCCTGCACGTCAGCCTATCCTTGATCTAGTGTCTTCTCCAAGATCCACCACAGATGCTAGGAAATTAGAAAAGGCTATCTCATTTATCACTGATGCTGGCTCCGCAATCAAAGCAGCCCAGGAAGAGGCTCGTGGACAAAAGCTTATCGGTTCCTCTCTAGAGTGTTCTGTTCTCCTAGATCTTCCGCTAGAATTGCATGAGATTTACACGGGTCTTGCAGATGAGCTTGCAACGATGTTTGTTGTCTCAGGAGTCGGTCTAGTCGAGCCAAACACCGAGCCAGAGGCTGAGTGGAGGTTCTCTACCGAAATTCCCAGCCATCATCCCGATGCTCCGAGCTGGAAGGTCTGGGTGGTGCCGCCAAAGGATGCTAAGTGTCCAAGATGCTGGAGATTTGTTGCGCCTGTTGATAAGCTCTGTCAACGATGTGACGATGTTGTGGCAATCAATGCAAGAGAAGAGAGCGTGTAAGATTTTGTACTGTAATATAGAGAAAATACCCCCATCTTAATCATCACTTGTTTCATATTGCATGAGTTCTGTTCTACTGGATGCAGAAGGCTAAGATGCTTCACAGGAATGACACGTTAGCCGGCGCAAAGCGTGTAGACACTAGCAACGAGGCTCAAAAAGATACTGTTATGGCAAGATCTGACTATCAATCATCCCTGAGGGACTGTGTAGGTATTATTAATATTTCGAAAAAGGCCCCAAACATCTGCTAATATCCATTATTTCAAACCCCAGAAACAATCGCCCTTCTAGCATGATCACTAGGTCTCGTCCCGTCATTCTCATTTCATCCACCACAGATCATCTATCGGATTCTCGCTAATTTGGGTCACATCAACATCACATAAACAACCATCACAACGCCTCCAACGCTTCCACCCACCTCTCTAGCCTTCCCACCACTACCACTCGAAGTCGAGACTGTAGCCGACGCTCCCCCTCCACCACTACCTCCCCCAGTACTTCCGCCTCCTCCACTCTCATTCCCTCCTCCCCCGCCGCCTCCATACTGCCCTCCCACTCCTCCACCCGTGCCCGTCGCCGCTGAATTTCCCCCGCCCGTCTTCGTCGCAGCTCCAGTAATTTCCCCACTCAAAACAGAACTCGCATTACTCCTAGCATCCCTCCCAATTGACCTCCCCGCACTCTCTGCAGCTTGGCCGCTGACTGATGGGGTCGTGATGATGGATGTGATGTCGATGCCGTGGGCGGAGGCCTCGGAAAGGCCTTGGGATAGGCCTGCTGAGGCTGCGGAGACTCCAGCTGAGGCGTAAGATGCTCCTGCGGAAGCGTAGGCGCTGCCGAGCGATCCGTAGTTTTGGCTCGAGGGGTTGGGGATGTTGCTGGCGAGGTCGAATTCCGCTGTTGTGAGGGAGGCGGCGAGGAGAGTGAGAGCGAGGAGAGGGTGGAGCTTTTGCATTTTGTAGGTAAGTTGGAAAACTTGAAGGCTAAGAGGATGAAGATTATTGAGGGGTAGTACTCTTCAACAAGTATAGAAAGAGGAAGAAGAGTTTGAGAAGGAATCATTGTTTATTGAAGATTTAAGCTTACTGGGTTTTGGTTGGAATGTTGGTTGTTGACGACTACTAGAGACGTCTCACTTACTGGAATGTATTGCCAAGCTCCCCCTTTGTTGCCGAGAATGGAATAAGAAACGGCATTAGTCATTGTACTTGGGAGTTTGAGAGTGCTTAAGTGCTTGTGATTAAGAATAAGCACATGTTCTCAGTACAACCAGATCACAACAGGAGACTTTTGTTGCCCATCAGTAGTCGCCAAGCTAAACGCTTCTTCTTGTACTAACACCGTACTTAGTGATCACTTCTTCTCCTCTTCCGCGGGTTCCGCATACTTCTTCTCCCCCCACCACTTCCTATACTCCGCCTTGGGTATATTGCTATTCACCATGGGTTTCTTAGACTTCGTGTACTGTCGTCTCCACTCCCGCTCCTCCCAATGTTTATTAAACTCCTCATCCGCGTCAACCTCATCCTGTCGCCTCCGTTTCTCCCCCTCCCAACTCCTTCTAAACTGCTCCTTCGAAGCACCCTTCTCTCCATGAGCGTTAAGGTACTGAGTCCACTTCTTCTCGAAATATTTATCCTCGGCCTCCTCCTGTCTTACTCGCTGCAAGTCGCAATAATTTCTGAATAGCTTCTTATTGACATCGAACTTCCTCTGCACTCGATCATATGTCAACGTCGTCGCCGGATGCAAGTTCTTAAACTCCTTCCAGCGCTTCCAGATCTCACGGTCCAAACGATCCAGCAAAATCAGGTCGTTCTTCGCCTTATAATCAGTCGATTTCGTGATCTTCTTAAACGCCATCTCGATAAACTACTCTTCTTCCGTCTCTGCTCTGTCACACGGCGAGATTGCTCCTCTTTCCATTGCCAGTATTCTTTATTCAGAACACATTTCCCCCGCCAGCGTCCGAAGCCTCGTTGCTTGAAGTAGCTTTCCTCACTACCGAAGAAGTCTGACGTATGTTGCGAGTTGCCGTTGGTGTAGTGGCTGTCCCACGGTGGTGGCAGGCCGTAGAGTTTGCTGAGGTCCCAGATTGATGAGTCTTTTGTGGGAAGCCTGTGCTCAATTCGAGTGCCATAGTCGGGACGCGGCCAGGTGGCGATTTCGTGGAGTTGGAGGTTGGCTTCGGTGAGTTTGTCGGGTTGGAGAAGGGCGCCTAGGTTGATGGGTTTATGATTGGGGGGCGGTTGTGAGATGATGCTTTCGAGGTCTGAGTCTTCTATAGCGTAGTCATCTGAGAATGGATTTTGTAACCGCTCTCTGTTCATGGGATCACTGAGGCTTTGAGGTTGGGAACTCGATGGACTGGCGGAGAGAGAAGATTTGCTGCCGTGGATTGCTGAGAGGGTATCAATTCCCATATCGGAGGGCAGATTTGGTGTGATATTCGACTGATGTGATGCATATCTAATCACCTGCACCTTCGTGGGTTTCGAAGCCTCGAGCGTCTTGCATGTCATCGTCTCAAGGCTATATTGAGGTATGATTGATATATTGACACAGCAAGTCGATTAAGGTCCCTTTGTGACTGGGTAAGGATTCATATCAGAAGCGAAAGAGTTGTTTATGAAAGCTCCTACAGTACTTCTAAACCTTGGAATGTGAAGGTGGAAAACTTCATATTTATGAAAGTGAGGTCATGATCAATAAATATATTTCACAAGTCACACAATAGCAGTTTGAACTGGTCACACTTGTATGCATCCGCCCTTGGTGAATTAGCTTCGGTGGCTTCACCATTGGTCAGATCTTGCTTATCCGATGGGAGCTAGTGGTACATAAAATCAATGTGATGCGGCACAGGGCGACTTAAGCAAGTCCTTTTGTACATGAACTGACTTTGGGTAGCCTTTGCTAAAATCTTTACAAGTGTTAAGGGCGTCTGTGATAGATTACTTATTAATCAGATAGAACGTTGATAACCTGCGCCGCTAGAACTCATCTCGAGTTCTTTCCCTAAAATACCCGCCGTACGATGGCCCCTTTTCAATGGATCGTTGCTGGCTATTTGAGCCTAATGGAAAAATAACATGATTCCTAGACATAAGTGGGTCAATCAGAAGGGGCGTTCTGTTTTGGGCGTCGTTTTCAGGGGTAAGCTCCACGGAAGTGAGAAGCATTAGTCGCCCCCATGCCTGCGCTCCCCGACGTTTGCAAAGCACATAGAAGAGGCTGTTGTAATGAGGGTCTTCAAATGGCACTTGAAAATGTGGAGTCTCGAGAGTTGAGGTAAAAAGGTCTGATTTCCGTTGTCCATTTTCCCTGAGGTATGCCTCACATATATATAGCTCCTCAGTCTATATTATTTTCATGCCTTATCAACAATAACTCTGCTGCCTAGTAGGCAGCAGCTTTTGTCCCATATCACCGTACCTATCAACAGAGGCATTATAGGAGTCTGTGGTACTTTAGATTTTCTGCCTCGACGCTATCTACTTAATGCAAGACTCAAGATACATGAGTCTGTGCTCAGGAAGTCCTCCGATCCGCCCTCTCGACTCCCCTATTTTCCTCGCTTGTTCTCCTCCGCCCAAGCTGGAATATTTACTACTTTGCTTGACAAGTCTACCCGTGAAAACAGATCCCACCACCTTGGTTTGCAAAGTTAATTGACATTCGGGTCTTTTGGCATGCTATATGGGGCAAATATTTATTTCACTATCACAAGACCTTTGTGGTTTATATTGTGAACGCTATGCTCTTTCTGGGTATTATATATTGAGCTCGCTTATCTAACTGAGTGAATTGAAGCTGAGTGCTTGAATGTATCTATAGCTTATGACAAACTGTTTTTACTTTCAGAAAGTCACGTTGTCTAGAACACAGAAAAATATATATGTTCTGACTTATTTTCATCTTATAGAGCTTAAGCAGGTATATGAAGTGTGTCTCATTAGAATCAAGCTGGATCTAAATTCACTCATATTATCTTGTTTCTAACCTCTTAGAGCAATGAAGCATTTTCCAAAGGCTGAAGCAGCTCTGTTATTTGCCATGCTGTTTAGCTTAACAAAGCGGTCACTGCGCTTTTTTGCATGACGATTACTTGACAGCAACTTGATGGTCAATTTTTGATGGAAAGTTAAAGTAGTTAGAAGTCCCTCCCTCCTAGCTGACCAATGGATGAGCTAAAAGCGTCTAGTTGAGCTCCTGAATCTTCTTGATCTTCTTCCTTCTATTATTAGCATCAATCTTTCCCAACTCGAAGCAAACTTAAGCAACTTAAAGATGAAGACTAGGCTTTCCCTTCGGTTTTCTTTATCTTTCATCATTAGAATTTGTTATCTAGCAAAAACTTAGAGAATTACGATCTTTGGATATCTATTATCTTCTACATCTCGCAAAGTTGAATTTTCGGTATTGTTGTCCATAATCTAGTGGGCAAATGAGCCACGATTAGAACCATCTTCTACTTCCAACACCAACGAGAACCTTTGAGCGCTACACTAACAAATAGGTAACCAGCATCACCATAGCAGCACTTCCGCCTAGCAACAAAAATGCGCTGGAAATTTCCCATACACAGTAACAACACTGCAGAGCAAGCAGTGTTGCAAATTGATAACCGAGATCTTGGAACTACTTCCCCGACCAATGGTGAGCTTCAAACTATTAATCATAACCCACAATCGAATAGCAACCTCACAACTCCGGAAGTCACCTGGATTGATAACACCTAAAGCCTAAAGATATCCCTCCCCTGCATGCGATTCTGTTAGCCACTATAACGTAATAGTGGTTATATGAGTCACTTATTTCCTTAGTAATTATTACAAATTATCGGTAAGGTGGCAAAGAAGATTCT
>MU252066.1:0-10791 GCA_019669835.1 Amylocarpus encephaloides
TTACCGAAAAACTCTTCCTCGGCATGCCCGACGGGCATACCGATATCTCCTTAAGTGGCTTGATATAACAGATATCACCGTACCTATCAACAGGATGTATACCCATACCTCGCATGGTAGCAAACTAAGTTAATTACCGATTAGAGTTGAGAATAAAAGAATTAGACAGTGAGATTTTAAAGGATACTGACGATTTACTATAAACTAAGAAACAACACGCGTGGGTAGTTGGTACCCTAGCTTTATTTCTGGTCTTGCATATTCGAGAGCTTGATATAGGAAGAAACATATTTTGGAAACGTTACAAAGACCCGGTAAGCTCTTTTAATCTAAGGAAAGCGTAAGACGCTAACGACCTCAGCTCGGATTTTAGATACATCCATCGAAGCCACAGGCGCTCGTTGAGGAAGCAATTGCCTCTTCTAATTCCCTCTTGTCGCGTTATTATTATGTGTTTGGGCGAAAGCCACTTGACATGAATTGGACGAACAGAGATCGAGGGATATGGTAAACAATGACAAAACATTTATTAACTCTGTTAAAATGCTTCAGACTTACGTGTCAAAGCTAAGTAAGTAATGTAAGCAAACTTGTCCTTTCAGAACTAACAATTAATAGTGGAAAAGGGCATGGTTGGTCGGAAGGCATGCGACCTATACGAGGCTGGAAACCCAAAGAGTGTGGAGTTCACAGCGAGTTCGTTACTATTTGTTAAAAATATCAGTGAGGGCTGTGAGGTGAAAGGCTTCTATTAGGATGACCATTAGCCATTAGTTTACACCAAGAGGTGACCAGTATCTGTGGCTCATAACAATAGCTTACACTAAGAGGTGACCCATTTCACGGCAGGGCCAATAACTGTCTTGTCTATTTCACCTCTAATCACTTCCCAGATATCAAAAGCGTGTTTCTTACCAGATACAACAATCGTCTTACACTCTACCCCGTGTTGTTTAAGTGCTTTGTGGAGATCATATCCGTGTGAATTGTCGAAGATATCGTCATCCTCTGCTATTACTTGACAGACTGGCGGGTAATTGATGCTTTACGAGAGCTGCAGTGGACCTACACATCCGGTCAAAACTAGTCTCATTGATTGTCAAGCCTTTGCCTTACTAATTACATCAATCTGTTCCTCGCTTACGGACCCCTTCTCTGGTAACTTTAGTACACCGCTCTCGTCTCTTAGCAGACCCTTGATCAAGAATTCTGCTATAAGACTTTCTGTAAAGACTTTCCTGCCCATTAGTTCCCTAGGCCTCATACGGTCCTCCGCGTTCTTAGGAGGGGCAATTTCGGTGGGGGGCGAATCGAATGTAGTTACAGCGGCAAGAAGCTCTAGAGTTGGCGGTAGTGGTAGAAGTTTCGAGAACCGACCTATTCTAAGCGATGGGACATTGTGTATATTCGTTGGTCCGTACATCGAGAGGATAGCAGTCGGGTGCTCTCTCCATAATTTGGGCTACTTCTTGTCAACACCATTTGTTCCGGCGTAAGGATAGTACTCACAGTTAGGAATGCCAGGAGTGAACCAGCTAAGGCACCAACCACAACAATGTTATCTCTATCCACGCTCAAAGCGGGGTCCGTCAATATGGATGGAAGGCTATGCCTCAACCAGGGCTCCACATCGCGAACGTCTTCAAGCTGGCCAGCCAGGCTGGTCTCTGGGAGAAGCCGGTAGTCCATAGAGGTGACTATAAACCCGAGGGAGAGGAAGTGTTGGAAGAGGGGGCGACAGTAGTCAGAACGACTCCCACCTAACCAACCACCACCGTGGATGAACAGCATGATCGGGCAAGCGACACCCAGAGCCCTAGGCAGATATACATTAATAGGAATGAGTATTTCCCCAATTGTCTTGTAAATATACGTCTTCGCAACGGGGAGTGCTAGGGGTCGCTCGGGTATTGTAAAAGGCTCTATGGTAGGCTCTATGGTGGAGGCTGAACAATTCGATGGCCTCAAAGAGAAAGATAAACATTAAATAACCTCAGTTCGGTACTGTCGAGTGGTGGCGAGTCTAGGTATACATCTCATAGCTTACAGGGAGTGACACTATGCCGAGCTGGCTTAACACCAATCCTCTCAGAGCGTAGTTTGCGGCGTGGTCGCACCCAGTGTCCGGTCTGATTCTTGTGCAAGGGCAAATCAGACGGCATTTTGAGATACAAAAAGTTACCTGCTCAAGTAAGCGACGTAGAAGAAGAAGCTCGTGGATATGCCGATAGTAGGCTAGAAAGATCAGTGTGGAGAAGTACGGAAGTAAAGCAGCATCGTCTGTGATGGCACATAAGACCACTTCAGATCCGTCCCGCCCAAAATCAGTTGCCAGTCCTTCTTTCCCCGCCACTCCACAAACGCACCTCATAATGTGTGACTATACTCAAGTCGAATTTCGATGTGGGCATGTCCGTTATACAGTTCGGGCATGGTGTGCCAATTATGAGACAACTCACAAGCGTTGCCCTCCTTCAGTTGTCGTAATTGAATTCAGGTAGTTCGACCCCCTGAAGCTGCAACCAAATACTCACAAATATCCTAGATTGGATGAAAGGTGCGGTGATTGTCGTGCACCGGCCATACATCCGTGCTAGATGGCCCACCAAACGAAGAACACTCGAATTCAGACATGATAGGACCGGAAGGAGGAAGTTGTCGTTGCTAAGGAGGAGAGTGTAAGAGCAGCATGGAATGTACGGACGCACGGTGACTGAAGATTGTGGGGTTGGCGGCCAATGGTGAAGCCATGTAATAAATGGGTGTGGGTGTACTTTTGGGGGTATTATTCCTTTGCAAGACCTGTTATATTCCAACAAGCTTCTAGCTAGCTCCACCCATCAACGAGTTTTGGCTCCAGAGAAGACTTTATAATATAGACCCATGGTTTGCAAAATGGTTCGCTATATTACAACATAATACCTTTACACTGTAGCCGGGCGTTATAGAGATTTTCATACGTTTACCCTTCCAAAGTCCTAACAGCTACTCGGACCTATACTGGATCCTTGAGAAATCGATATCAGAGAGTGTATAGTAGTAATGGAACAAAAGCAAACAAACCCTTGATGAAAAGGCGCCACATCGGACTAAAAACGCGGCGAATCTGCAACCCCTTGTGGAGTATAGCGCCTTATTGAACTAAAAATGCGGCAAATCTGCAAACCCCTGCTGAGACGACGCCTTATTGTGCTAAAAACGCGGCGAATCTGCAACCCCTTGTGGAGTATAGCGCCTCATTGAACTAAAAACGCGGCGAATCTACAAACCCCTGTAGGGCCTTCTTTGAACGACGACGCACCTTATCAAACAATCAGGGCAAAGATGTGTGTGGCTAACTATTCACCTCTCATTTGTGACTCTCTTCAGCTCTATGTACGTATACATATAGACGACTTCTTCCTGCAAAGGGAGAGGAGTCGTTGCCCCGATTTGCTGAGATATTATATTCTTCCACTACTAAGGCTGCAAAATTCGAGATGCCAGCGTTGCACACCCAGCTGCCGACCCCAGGACCCAAAGCCGCCGCCCCTAGCCACGATGGAATTTTAGTCACACGTGAGATTCAGTTAGTGAGGCTCTCTCTCTCTCGAGGCTCTCTCCAAACCTATGACTCACAGTTACTTCACAGACCTTTAAGTATGTCCGATTTGATATCGATGAGCTTATTCGCATACATATAATCAACGATCCTTAGAAGTCTTACTTCGTGCTAACGGACGCCATCGAGCGAGACAATTCCAAGTGGGTCCAAATACGTTCAGTGGCCGGAGTATTTACTGTTAGGAAGTGCTATAACGGCCAGTTCTACGAAGTGGCCGTTTGTAAATCATACATTCCCTGGCTTCTCGATCACAAGTTTGAGTTCTAACTCGACCTTGATTTCGACCGGACGGAGCCAGCAGACGCGGAAGCACAGGTGTACGGCATATCGAGAGCGAGAGCGAGAGCACAAGCCCACTTTCTTCAAAATGCCATCGAGGCGATCTGGTCTAGTCGTAGCCAGGAGCTAGTATTGTACTATCGCCGCATCGCACTATCGAAGCTAAAGATACCGCTTGAATAGGTTATCCTGAACCACGATGTGCTAGTAAGCTCCACCGCCCCTTCAGCTACTTATAGTGATACTCATCTTGATTAGGATTCTGATCCTCAGGTCCGAAAGCGGTTTGCCCAATGGCTTTAGTTCATCAGCCTTAATTTAGTCACAGACTATAGTACTCCCCTTATCCTTGAACTTCTTGGGAAGGACGAGCATGAATTACTCCAAGCTTTTCGGAGAGATCATACGGATCTCCTTAAATCCGCCCCAGCGTATCCTTAATAGACAGTAGAACTCCACTTGATTTCACTTCTCCGATGCTTACTCGTCTTTTCTGGCGGGAGGGATGATGTCCGATAACGCAAGCTTGACCCCAAGAACTTAGCTAAGACCAATGCAAACTTATGGTTCTCTCTTTAGCATTTCTGGGCCAGCTCGATTTGGATCTTTTGGCTCGCAGGCAATGCTCGACGCGCTTTCGGAGTCCAAGATCTTCGCCGACGACGATATTCACACGTTGGACATTGCGCATTTAACTAGTCGAATGATAGCCCTCCTTCCCATCGGCTTCCCACAAGGATATTTGGTATGATATCTAAATAGTAGGTATATCCAATGCTGACTTTTCCCTAGGGTCTTCCGGCCGACGTGCTGTGCGAACTTGGCAAAGCGTAGGTCGATGAAATCCGCGGACAAATGTATTCGCCCTTAGGTGATTAGCGAAGAAAAATGCTAACGAAGAATAGTGCACACGTTTACTATATGTAGCCCACCCATAAGACGCCAGAGAATAATATACTGGTCTTCCTCACCCGGAGCTTAATGGTTCAGGGCTAACTACCTCGTATTCTTACTGAATGGGCAGCTTCAAATGATGGGTGGAGGCTATATCACCGATTGACTAGAGACCTTCAGGACCCTCAGACAACAGAGCAAGTTGCATTGACGCTTGCCGCCTTGCTTTGCTAAAAACGACTCCTTCCATATTCTTTAGATAATGGTACACAATCGTTCAAGGGCGATTGCCTAGCGGACTTCGACGCTCTTATGAAAGGCGAACCTCTTACGAATGAGCGGACAATATTGGAGCACATGATATTTTCATTTCTACGAGCCAGTAATACGGTCAAATATGGTCACCAAGGCATGCGTCAACTTCTGGCCACTCTGCTTGACAAAGATATCCCTGTCCTCGAACCTTGTGACAAAATCTTAGATCGGTATTGGATATGCAGAATGGAGAGAAAGTCCCACAGAGATGCTCTTATCAGCTGGAAATACATAGACTCGGAATTACCGATTTAATATTATTACTTGTAGAACGCTTTCTCAGTAATTATACTTTATTTAAGGTATGGTTAGACCAGTCTAGTCTAATTTTCCGGTGCTAACACTACTACTAGTGCTCTTCGAAGGCTTGACCCATCCTTGGCTTTGGAGATTCTTCTTTTTTCGACCTGTGGGGAGCTTTACACCCTATCCATCAAATATATACGTTTACCTTGCTCTACTCAGCGGTCAAACCGATGGGCACTCTTTGCTCATGCTTCTCTTTGCTTCTTGAAATTCATTCTCATCTGTGCCTTCCTCCTCGTAGGCTGGAAGGTACTAATCGAGATTAGTGGTTTCCCAGTCTCATCCACCTGGGTTAGTTAGAAGGTCTGTTCTTTGAGGGATTGGGCTAACATTAAATATAGCTCGTCGTATCAAGTCTTTGTGCCATTCAGATCATCTTCCAGTTTTATTCAGTAACAATCAAGTCCCAGAGGCAGTATTCTTACTCTCGTAGGGTGCTGGACTTGGAGAAGGCACTTGACGTAGACACAGCCGGTGGTATTCCGAGCTTGGAAAAGGCAATTGACCTCGATGTAGGCCGTCACCACTTGACGAAAGGCGCCTCTGTTGAGCCGTGCAGAGAATTTGATTGCGGGTCATACACAACTGTACGGTTGTCAAATCTAGGATATCGCCCACCCCAAGAGATACCCGAGAAGCTCGACAAAATCAAGAACCTTAACCAGGTCCCTAGCGTGCTAGAGTTATCAGATGAATCTTGGGAGATGGTTGTCCTCAAGTCATACCTGCTAGAACTCGAGAATAAGCTCACTAATATGTGCCCTGGTTGTGATGTTGATCTGGACTACGACCCTACCGAACCTAGAAGAGAAGACATTAAGTGTCTTTACATTACAGCCGAGAACCCAGAGCCACGAGCGAAGTCCGGGGAGATAGCTACATTCATAGATGTAGAAGACTTGAAGAATTTTTATGTTGCGGCAAAAGCTCGAAAGGTCGATGCGTCTTCGCGGAGAGCGATGGTTATGGTCAGAGAGGCTTGGCCTGCTGCAGTTGCTTATTACTCTTGCTTGCTGGAACGCAACAGGACCTGGTTGAAGGAAAATGTTTAATAGAGAGAGCGTCTGTTCTGCATTCCTTTCTCTGACACTTCGGACGCTGGATTTATACGTTTCTTATACACAAATATATTTCAAATCTTCATTCTTTAACTCGAGTCTTCAAATGAATCTCTCTCCAGTGTCTGATCTTGGTGTGGTGCTAGGTGTTGAAGATGTGGCTGAAATCTAGCGCAGTACAGCTTCTTAATCATAAACTCTTCGATTGGTGGATTAGTTGGGGCATAGTGCCGTGCATATCAGGCCGCAAAGCAGATTGTTCCATAGCCTCTGTTAACTAGCACCAATTCAGCGTAGTGCGAGATTACGGAGTACGTGAGCCATCGACGCCAGGTTTTTGATCCGAAACGATACTATTAATCAGTTTATATCTCGAACACGTAGAGAAGGGGACTTATTTCGCGACCATTGTACTCCTTCCGTACCTAATCATCGAAAGCGTCGCGGCTGTAATTAGTTCTCCCTGAAGCGTAGCTGCCTTTCTAGAAAGCATCGCCAGATATCGCTCCGTTGCTCTAGGTTTAACTTACCATACTTCAGTTTAAAGTAATATATTATCACGTAGGAAATTAAACCCTATTTTATTACATAATCGCATCCCGCGTAGCTGGCACGTATTAAAAACCGTTTAAAGCGAAATTATTCTTAGGGGCTGGGATAAGCTCGCTTTTTGGTTTAGTTGCTTCTACCTCGGATAATAACTATTTACGAGAAGCCAGAGGTGGATCAAAGAGTACAGCTTACAGTCATATAACCATCCCCCCTTTTCAAGTCTAAGCGAGGGGATGATCACGTGCCTGTCGTCGGATCTACACTTCATCTGTAACAATAGAAGATCCACAGATGAGATACTATTATAGTACTAAACTCTCTTCCGTCTCCTAGAAATTCTCCTGATTTTATACTAAAATCAATTAGAAGTATAAATATAAAGATGTCACCTAATATTTACTTTCTTTTCTATTTCTTTATCTTATTAACTTCTCTAGTTTGTCTATAATATATATTAGATTCTAGGTATTCTAATTAATAAGATATATTATATCTCGCTTAGAGAAAAAAGTGTCTAGGCTTTAATATAACTATAAAAGTAAGTAAAGAGAATAGATACTAGTATAAACTAAATATCTTAAATATTATATCTATAAAGTTCTAGTAATTTAATATTTTTAGTAGCTAGCTACTAGATTAGGAAAGTAATATATAAAGTTATTTTTATATAATTATTAAAAGATAAAGTACTATTATAGTATAACTTAAAAAGTAAAGGATCGTAGATAAAAGTAAAGATTATAAATATAAAGAGATATAAAATATAAGTAGACTAAGATTACTATCTATATAATAATTAGATTACTATATTATTTCTATTAAGCTTTAACTTACTATTAGATATATCTTTCTATAAATAGACTTATATAATTACTTCTCTAATTACTTCTAGTCTATCTACTATATTAAAAGTAAAATTTAAGATTATTTTAAGAGTTATCTTAATCTTATATTCTTAGTTATACTAAATCTAAGTCTTCTATCTTTTTATAACTAGTTAGTATATAATATAGTTATTATTATTAGTCTTAAGAAGATACTCTATCTATATCTCTATTATAAATTCTAGTAAGAAATTAGTATCTTATAAGATTTTAGTTTAAAAAGTATATATTCTTTTAAATATATATAAAGTATCTTTATTAATATAGTATATTACTAATCTTTTAAAGTTATATCGTTTAATATATATAGTATCTAACTAATTATAATATTATTTTATAATAGTTCTTATTTTAAGACGTCTTATATACTAAGATATTCTAACTACGTTTATTTTCTTATTCTTAAAGAGTACTAAAAGCTAAGAAATAATTATTCTTAGTTATATAATATTATTATTAGTTATAACTATAATATAAGTCTTTATAAAAGAGATAGTCTTATAGACTTAAAGACGTTTATTAGTAACTAAAACTTTAAGAACTTTAAGATTTCTTATATTTATTAATTTAAAAAACTTTTAAATAGTTTTATATTAATATTTTATAGTAATAAGTAATATCTAAACTAGATTATAGACTAATATACTTTATATTATTTATTAAAGCTCTTTTATATTAGTAGAGATAGTTAGAAGAATAATTATAATATCTTTATAAGAGTAAGTTAGATTTTCTAAGATAGAGATTAATTAATCTAACTAGTAAGTAATAGTACTAATAATAAGCTCTAAGTATTATATAATACTTTAATAATATATTAGTTTTCTTTAGTCTAAGACTTAGATAGTACTTATAATAAGATAATAAAGTACTATTTTAGTTAGATAAGTAGTTTAAAATATAAATACTTTATTAAATCTAAATAATTACCTTTAAAACTAGTAGACTATATAATTAAGAAGCTAGCTAGAATTAAAGTAAAGATTAGACTCTTATTTAAAAAGTATTATTTAGAGAGAGAAAAACTTATATATATAATAGAATATAAGATCTAATATTTATAAGAAGCTATATATAAGTTAAAATAGTACTTATATAAGCTTTAGTCTTTTAAAAGTAGAATATTAATTAGAAATAGTATAGTATCTATCTCTTTATTAATATTTATTACTTTATAACTAAGAATATTACTAAATAAAATCTAGAGAGATAAGATATAATTTATATTTATAGTTTAATAGACTTTTATAAGACTATAAATACTATTTCTATTAGAGAATAACTTAGAATAAACTTCTCTAGATATTTTTATTCTACTATAAATAATTATATATAGCTTCTATTAACTTTATACTATTAATATTATATTTAAAGTTCTTATCTACTTTAATTATAAATTCTAGATAAGATAGAGTTATCTAAGTTCTCTTTTAAAGAGCTAAGATATAAGTTATAAAGATAAGATTTTAATCTAAAAGTAGTATAAAGATAAGTATTCTATTTCTAAGAGAAAGTAATAAGTTAAGCTTATTTAGTAACTATTTAATAACTTCTATACTAGAGCTTTAAGATAACTTTTACTATATACTAGTAGATTTTAAGATATTATAGTCTTTTTTAGAAAGTACTCTTATATATTTCTTTTCTAGTCTAGGTCTAAAATATTATACTTAATCTTAAAGTATATTTAGCTTATAATAGTATTATTAATCTATTATAACCGTGTGAAGTAAACTACTACTTACTATAATAAATACGAAGTTAAATAGAAACTACTATATTAAGCGAATAATAAAGTGAGAAGAGAAGAGAGTTCTAGAGGAACGGAAGCTTACATATAAGATACTAGTACGTACGTGTTACATACTATACGTACTCGGCCCCTAGTTTCTTTAACTCTATAATAGTACCCCCCCTTTTAAAGAAGGTCGTCCTCGACCAAGTATTTATAATTAGGTTACTATCTAAATCATTATAATCGTCTCTTCCACCTTCCTAAGTATTTAACTAGTCGTATAAGCGAGCTAGCGGGCTAGGTCGAGTTAGGTTAGCTAGGTGGAAGTCTCTCACTTTGTGAGAGGCGTATTTATAGTTAGACGTAGGATACTACTATAGGTCTTCGTCTCGGTTTAGCTATTTAACACGATAGTAGAGGTGTTATCGTCCTTTACTTATAAGGATTTCTTAAATTTCCTACTTATCGTCGCCTATAATATTAATAGGCGGTAGCTCTAGATTACTTTAGTCTAGTAAAGGATTCTAAGAAGCCTTACGTAATCTATTAGAGGAGAAGACTAGATAGATTTTTATTAAATTAGATAGTTAGAGCTTAAAAGCGTTACCTACTTACTAGATAATCTTATATAGGCCAGCCTCTAGAAAGTCGAGCTTACGGCTAGGCCTCTCTATACGTAAGTGTTTCTTAGTAAGCTAGACAAAGTCTCCTACTCTAAAATCTACTAGGCGACGGTACTTGTTAGCGGAGGCTTTTATACGCTCGTAAGTTAAAGAGAGCCCTCGTTTCGTAGCCTCCTATATATCCTTTATACGATTAGTAAGCGCTCTTACCTTCTCTACGCTTATTCGGTCGGACAGGGCTATAATAGGTATATCCTAGTTAAAAGAAGTATAAGCCGAGTATCTATATAGTACTTCGAATGAGCTTATTTAGCTAAGCGAGTTATATAGTAGCGTGAGCTAGGTATAGTTTATTATAGGTAGTAGCTCTACCTAATTGTCTTAGTAGTAGCTAATAAATGAGCGTAGCCTTTGTTTTAGATACTAGTTTATTATTTCGGTCTATCCGTCTATCTATAGGTAGTAGGTAGTAGAAAGCCTTAGCTAAGTTTTAAGTACACGGTTAAACTCTTTCTAGAAGGCTAAGATAAACTAAGGTTCA
>MU252067.1:0-10783 GCA_019669835.1 Amylocarpus encephaloides
CTATAGTCTTAGTACTAGTAGTAGAGGCTTTATTCTTTAAAGAAGTAGAGACTTATAGCTTATATAAACGACTCTCTAGCTTAGTATTCTAAAAGCCTTAGTATCTAGGTAGACTAGCTAGTTTAAAATAGTAGTCTAATACCTAGTAGTATATACTCTTATAGTATACGTAAGCGTCTTTCTTACGTCTCTTCTATCTTTTAGCTAGGGTAGTACTAGTAGTACACTACTCTTATAACTAGCTAGAAGAGCCTCTTTTAGTAACTACTACTATAACTAGCGTAGGCTCTTATTCTATTATATTAGTAGAGGTTTATAGATTATACGACTTCGAATAGCTATCTAGATATACTTACTTTCGCTAGAAGTCTTATACCTTTACTTCTTATAGGTTGTCGAAAATACGACGTAATAGAGTTATATAGTCTAAATATAAGATAGATATAACTATGTAGAGTAAACTACTACTTACTATAATAAATACGAAGTTAAACGGAAACTACTATATTAAGCGAATAATAAAGTAAGAAGAGAAGAGAGTTCTAGAGGAACGGAAGCTTAAATATAAGATACTAGTACGTACGTGCTACGTACTATACGTACTCGGCCCCTAGTTCCTTTAACTCCGTAATAGTACCCCCCCTTTTAAAGAAGGTCGTCCTCGACCGAGTATTTATAATTAGATTACTATCTAAATTATTATAATCGTCTCTTTTACCTTCTCAAGCATTTAACTAGTCGTATAAGCGAGCTAGTAGGCTAGGTCGAGTTAGGTTAGCTAGATAGAAGTCTCTCACTTTGTGAGGGGCGTATTGTGAGAGGCTAGACCTCGAATAACTTAAAAGGAATGGTTTCTAAAATTTAATTAAGAAGTACGTAGAGAGCTCGTAAAAGCGCAGCTCCTACGGGGTCTTATATACATAAGAAGAGGTAACTAGAACCTTCTAGAAGTAATAGGATAGAGTGGCGTCGAACTGAATCGAATTCCACTCGTGGCTAGTACTTAGCGAGAGTCTGTGCTTAGCGAGAGCTTTTAGCCCAAGTATACCCTAGGGTCCTAACCCTTATATTACCCCCCTTCTTCCCTTCGCTTTTGCCTAGCCGTATACTCCTTCCATTTAACTAGGGCGGTAGTACCCTCTATTACCGATTCTGGCTCCTAAGTTAGATGTTTATAACCGACCTACTTAACTAGGTACTTCTGTCGATTACCCCTTCTAGGAGCTTTCTTCTACTTAAGTATACGCTCCACCTCGTACTCTTCTATATTATCGACGAGTATTGCGGGAGGCTGGCTTTCTTCGATAACCTGTCCTAGTAGCGGCGTCGTGTATACGGGTCGTAGGAGTCTGGTATAAAATACATTATATATACCCGGCGGTATATTTAGGCGGTAGCTATAAGATCTAACGACCTCTGTAACTATAAACTTCGCGTACCTAGCATCTAGCTTCTTACAGGGCCTGTCTGTTTTAATATTCTCTAGACTAAGCCATACCTTATCCCCTACCTAGTAGTTAGGTGCCTGGTCGCGCTTCCGATTAGTTGCCTACTCCTAGGCTTCTTAGGCCGCCGCTATTACCGCTTACGCCCACTCTCTTACCTCTTTTAGTTTCCGTATAATTCAGTCGGCTTTAGCGATTAGAGAGTCTCTATTATCTGCCTCTGATAATTCGATATCTTTAAGTAGGCTCTAATACCATCCGTGGGACAGGAAGAATAGGCTTGTGCCTGTAGATATTAAGTCCTATTCACATATTCTAGATATAGCTAGCGGTAACTATTTAAGCCAGTCCTCTTAGGCCCAGTCTATAAACTGGCGTAAGACTGTTTCAACTACTTCGTTTATTCGTTCGGTAGTACTATTAGTCTCTGGCGAGAAGGTAGTAGACAACCTACGCTTAATTCGTAGTAGCTTACATACCCTCTTTCATAGGGCGCTTATAAACTATATACCTCTATCGAAGACAATTACTAAAGGCAGGAAGTAGTAGGGCAGATATCGTCGTAGGAACTATTTAGCTACTGTTTTAGCTTTAATATCTTCTAGGCTATCTACTATTACCCCTTTACTTAACCGATCCGTGACCACAATCATATTTCGGCAGCCTTTAGAGACTAGTAAATCCGTAATAAAGTCTATAGATATTTCGGACTATATTCGATCTAGTATAGGTAGTGGCTTTAAGAATCCCTGTCGGCGAGACCTTCATACCTTATTCCTCCCGCAACTGTCGTAATTCTATATAAACGTATGGATATCAGTTGCTATTCCTGGCCAGAAGAATAAGCGAGCCACTAGTGTATATGTAACCTCCCTACCTAGGTACCTGTGGAGCGCTATATCGTAGGTTGCTTAAATTAGGCGAGCCCTCAGGTTAAGGCTATTAGGGACCTATTTTCGTCCCCGGAATAGTAGGTAACCTTGTTCTGATATTACGTACTTAGATATAGACACTTTTAAGCCAAGCTCTGTAGGAAACCTCCTAGCGCTAGCCTTTATAGCGCTCAGGGCCTTGTTATACTCAGGGTCGTTTACTACAGCCTGATCTCAGTCTATAAGCTCGTCTAGTAGTTCTCCTATTATATGGTCTCGTAGGCTAGTAGGGCTAGCCCTAATAGGCGAAACGCGAACTATAGGGCTTACTACTAGCATTTCGGGCTTTAGTAGCTGTATATTACGGTCCGCTAGTCGCTTATTAGACCCGTTCTAAGGCATATCCTGGTCCCGCCTTAATAGGGCGTTCGCGCGTTCATTTTCCTTACTAGGGACGTGTATAATATGAAAGTTATACCTGGAGAGAATTAAGGACTAGCGTATCTAGCGCTCCGTAAGCTTTTGGACGGTCATGAAGTACTCTAGATTCTTATAGTCTATACATATGTTAAACCGCTTAACACTACGTAATTCGGCGTCCTATTCTTCTAGGCAGCGTACGATAGCTAGTATCTCCTTGTCGTAAATCTCATAGTTACATTCCGCTAGGTTATTCTTCTTTAAAAAGAAGGCGTAGGGCACTTATAAGCCTTTATCGCTTAACTACTATAGCGTACCCCCTATACACCACCTAGAGGAGTCGGTTTCAATGCGTGTAGGCTTGTTATAGTCGAATTGGGCTAGCGCGGGGGCTGAAGTAAATATATCCTTTAGCTTATAAAAGGCTACGTCTACTCTATCGTTCTATACGAATTTCCGGTCTTTATACGTAAGCTCTGTAAGTGGCCTTACTAGATCTAAAAACCCTTTAATAAAGCGCCTATAAAAGTTAGCGAACCCTAGGAAGCCACGTACGCCTTTAACTAAAGTGGGTGCCTCCTAGCTAGTAATGGCCTTAACCTTTTCTAGGTCTATTTTAAGTCCTTTTCTAGCTTCGATAATAAACCCTAAGTACTTAGTCTCTTATACTTTAAATTCGCATTTGTCGATGTCGATTTATAAGCTAGCGTCCTAGAGTCGCTATAGTACTTAACATACGTGCTTACAGTACTAGTTCCTACTCCTAGACGAATATATTAAAATGTCGTCTATGTAAGCAGAGTAGAATTCGTCTAGGTAGTCGCGTAGGGTTTAGTTAATATACTTCTGAAAAGTGCTAGGTGTATTCGCTAAGCCAAATGAGGTGACCATCCATTCGTATAAGCCATAGCGCGTCCGGAAAGCAGTCTTTCATTCATCGCCTTCCGCGATCCGTATCTTATAAAAAGCGGCGATTACATCGAGTTTAGTAAACTACCGTGCTTTACTAATGTTCCGTAGGGTCTTATAAATGAGCGGTAAGAGGTAGCGGTCCTTCTTCGTAATACGATTTAAGCCGCGGTAATCGACACAGAAGCGTAAGCCTCCCCCTAGCTTTTTAACAAATAGTACTAGGGCTGCTACTAGCGAATTACTAACGCGTATAAACCCTTTGTTAAGTAGGTCCGTTAGGGTCTTCCGAAGTACTAGGAGCTCGTCCCGCGACATGCTATATAATAGCCCCTATAGGACCTTAGGCTACTAACCATTTATGGTTTTAAGTTTAATAGTATGATCGGTACCTGGCCCGCGTAGTAGTAGTAGTTGTTCTACTACCTAGTAGTCGAAGATGCTTAGGAACTCGTGGTAGTGACTTAGTAGCTTAGTCGCTAGATCCGTACGCTACTTTACAGCTAGCGCCTTCGTAATATCGGCTATACTAGCCGAAAACACTTGTATGCCCTTTCGCTTCTACTAGCTCTTCTACTAGTAATAGAGTGCCGTAGCTGACACCTATATAGCTACATTCGCTTATAGCCTGAAAAATGCCTCTTTACTACGTATAGTAGTACCTATAATTCCGATTTTTATTTCTAAACGTGGTCTATTAATCCTAGTGTCTTAAGCCGTAATCTATAGTATTCCTAGGATCATATCGTAGTGCCCTATAGGTAGGATATATAGGAAAACCCTAGACTCTCTATATCTATCTAGGTTAAGCGTAATAACCGTAACCTCATTTACGGTCGAAGAGACTTTTCCGTTAAACTCTATAACCTCTCGTAGCGTAATAGGTAGGCGTATTAGGTTGTTATTCCGGGCGAAGCGGGAGTCGTATAGTCTATAAGAAAGACAGCTAGTGTTAATTAGTGTATTTGTAAATGAAATATCATTTACTAATACCGATATAATAAATGGCTCGCTATTTATAGAGCTTTTAAAACGACTCCATACCCTACATAACTCCCTGTACAACCCCTGGGCGCGACTTTAGCTAGGGGTTACTCTTTTCCCGAATCGGAGTCCGTTTCTCATTCTTTCACTTCTTCTACTTGTGACTCTATAGCCTTAGCGCTAGTAGTAGAGGCTTTATTCTTTGAAGAAGCAGAGACTTACGGCTTGCGTGGACGACTCTCTAGCTTAGCGTCCTGAAAGCCTTAGCGTCTGAGTGGGCCAGCTGGTTTGAAATGGCAGTCTGACACCTAGTAGTATATACTCCCGTAGCGTACGTAAGCGCCTTTCTCGCGTCTCTTCTACCTTTCGGCTGGGGTAGCGCTAGTAGCGCGCTACTCTTGTGACTGGCTAGGAGGGCCTCTTTTAGCGACTGCTGCTGTGACTAGCGTAGGCTCCCATTCCATTGTATTAGTAGAGGTTTGTAGGTTATACGGCTTCGGATAGCCGCCTGGGCGTGCTTGCTTTCGCCGGGAGTCCTATGCCTTCACTTCTTGTAGGTTGTCGGAAATACGGCGTAATAGAGCCACATAGTCTAAATATAAGGTAGGCTCCTCCTAGGTGATTAGGTGCCCTTAAAGCTCGCGATTAATAGCGGCTCTCAGGTGGCCTTTACGTACCTGATCGTCTCATTTCCAACCCTAGGCTTCTAGGAGAGTCTGTTCAAACTCTTATAAGAAGTCCCGGAAGTCTCTATTACCCTAGCGTATTATATTAACTTTTGAGAGCGTCTTATTCTCCTTCTGTGGGTCGGTAAAGGTAAGGTCTAGCTACTTTAGGAACTCTTCAAGTGTAAAAGCCTAGGTTGTTTTGACGGCGCTAATCTAAGGGTATATACGCCCTGCCGCTTTCCCTGTAAGTCGTCCGAAAGCGTACTAAATACGCTCCTTTTCAGTCCCGATAGCTCTAGCGTCAATTTCAAGCTTAGCTTCTAGGATACCTTTAAATTGAGGGTATAGCGACTTATTTTCGCCCGTAAACTAATTAGAGTAAGGGAGTGAGTGTTTTAGCTTCCGGATTAGGTCTTCTAAGTCTATAGTAGGGCCTGTTTTAGGTGTATATAGCTCCTAGTGTTCCGAGGTTCGCGTGCTATTAAGTGCTGCCTGTAATTAAGTGATCCCTTATTCTAACCGCGTATTCGTTTCTTGTTAACTCCGTATAAAGGCTATTAGCTAATTCGGTATAGCGGAGGGTTATACTTTATTTACTATACTACCTAGCTACTAGGAGTCGTAGGCTTACTTATTATTACTTATAGTACTTACTTATACGTGTACGTGTACGTGTACGTGTACGTGTACGTATACGTGTACGTGTACGTGTGCGTGTACGTGTACGTGTAGCGTATATCTACTTATACGTATATCGTATATATATAACTCTAGTCTATAAGTGACAGATGAGAGTGACGCACTTCTACTATAAGAGGCCAGACCTCGAATAACTTAAAAGGAATGGTTTCTGAAATTTAATTAAGAAGTACGTAGAGAGCTCGTAAAAGCGCAGCTCCTACGGGGTCTTATATACATAAGAAGAGGTAACTAGAACCTTCTAGAAGTAATAGGATAGAGTGACGTCGAACTGAATCGAATTCCACTCGTGGCTAGTACTTAGCGAGAGTCTGTGCTTAGCGAGAGCTTTTAGCCCGAGTACACCCTAGGGTCCTAACCCTTACACGTATTTATAGTTAGACGTAGGATACTACTATAGGTCTTCGTCTCGGTTTAGCTATTTAACACGGTAGTAGAGGTATTATCGTCCTTTACTTATAAGAATTTCTTGAATTTCCTACTTATCGTCGCCTATGATATTAATAGGCGGTAGCTCTAGATTACTTTAGTCTAGTAAAGGATTCTAAGAAGCCTTACGTAATCTATTAGAGGAGAAGACTAGATAGATTTTTATTAAATTAGGTAGTTAGAGCTTAAAAGCGTTACCTACTTACTAGATAATCTTATATAGGCCAGCCTCTAGAAAGTCGAGCTTACGACTAGGCCTCTCTATACGTAAGTGTTTCTTAGTAAGCTAGACAAAGTCTCCTACTCTAAAATCTACTAGGCGACGGTACTTATTAGTAGAGGCTTTTATACGCTCGTAAGTTAAAGAGAGCCCTCGTTTCGTAGCCTCCTATATATCCTTTATACGATTAGTAAGCGCTCTTACCTTCTCTACGCTTATTTAGTCGAACGGGGCTATAATAGATATATCCTAGTTAAAAGAAGTACGAGCCGGGTATCCGTATAGTACTTCGAATGAGCTCATTTAGCTAAGCGAGTTATGTAGTAGCGTGAGCTGGGCATAGTTTATTATAGGTAGTAGCTCTACCTAATTGTCTTAGTAGTAGCTAATAAATGAGCGTAGCCTTTATTCTAGGTACTAGTTTATTATTTTAGTCTGTCCGTCTATCTATGAGTGGTAGGTAGTAGAAAGTCTTAGCTAAGTTCTAAGTACACGGTTAAACTCTTTCTAGAAGGCTGAGATAAACTAAGGTCTACGGTCTAAAATAATTAACTTAGTAGTACTATAGTAGTAATATACGTAATAAATATAGAGCCTTACTATATCCTCTACTATAACTATCTTATAATAAGAGATAGATATAGCCTGTTTTAAGAGTCGGTCAACTACTATAAACACGTTGTCGTACCCTAACTTATTCTTTAGAAAGCTATAAAAGTTTATTATAATATACTACTAGGGGCGGTCTAAAACAGGAAGTGGTTAAAGTAGTCTAGGCGTCTTATCTCGTAGGCTACTTAAGCGGCGGTAGTTATAATAGTTCTAATAATACTATTAAATGTCCTTTTATATACCTTTCTAGTAGTAGCGTACGACTAGTATTTTATGAGTTTTCTAACGTCTTAGGTAAGCGGTAGACACTTAGTTATAAGTCTTACGAATTAAGTATATACGTAAGTTCTAGAAGTTAGAAACTATAAGACGGTCGTAGTATAGTAATAGTCTATTTTCTAGGGTAAAGGGACTCTCTACGTTAGCTTCTACTTATTAGCGAACAGCTGTAAGTGACTTAGAGGTACGGTTAGTAGTTAGGATTCGGTTAATTATCGACGTTCTAGAGGAAAGAGAGGTTATGTTTAAGAAGTTAATTAGAGCCTAGCTAGTAGAAGTAGAGTCGGGGCGTAAAATCAGGGGATTAATCTAGTTATTTTAGAGTAGTTAACGTAGCCGGTTAGTCTTCTTTACTAAATCCTAGGCCTCTATTTCCTCTATTCGTCTCGTTAGGGCATTCGTACGTGTGTTCTCTTTAGTAGAGTAATATTTAATAATAAAGTAGTATTCTACTAAAGCTTCTACCTAGCGAGCTTAGCGCGCGTTTAGGTTCTTCGAGGTTATAAAGTACTTAAGAGCCTTATAGTCTATATAAATCTAGATACGCTAGGCTATACACTCGAGCTCCGGCCTCTATTCCTTTAAGGATTTAATAATAGCTAGTATTTCCTTGTCGTGGATTTCGTAATTACACTTAGCTAGGGCCATAGTCTTCGAAAAGTAGGCTATAGGCAACTAGTGCTCGCTATACTTCTGTGAGAAAATTCCTATAATTACCTCGTTCGAAGCGTCGGTCTCTAGTATACTTTCTAGCTCTAAGTTATAGTACTAGAGTAAGGGCGTAGAAGTAAGAGTATCTTTTAGAGTCTAAAATACGTAGTAACAGTAGTTATCGAAATTAAATAGTACACTATTATAAGTAAGAGCCGTTAGAGGCTTTACGATCACTCTATAATTTTTAATAAATCGTCTATAGAAGTTATAGAAGCCTAGGAACGATTATATACTCTTTACTATAGAAGGTACTTACTAGTTTTATATAATAGTAACCTTTTCCGGGTTTATAGAAATGCCGTTAGTTAAGATAATAAAGCTAAGGTATTTTATCTATATAACACTAAATTCGTACTTCTTAATATCGGCCTATAAACCTATATCACGTAGTCTTTATAGTACTAGCTTAACGTATATTTCGTGTTCTAGAGGATCGTCTAAATAGATAAGAATATTATTAAGGTAGATAGTATAGAAGTCGTCTAGGTAGTCGAATAGAACGTTATTTATATACCTCTAGTACGTAGTAGGTCTATTTATAAGTTCGAACGAAAGAACCTTATATTTATAGGCGCTATATCTTATACGAAAGGTCGTTAACTCTTTCGAGTTAGGGTTTATTCGTATCTAGTAGAATACCTAGCGAATATTAAGTTTTATAAAGATCTTAGCTCTAGAAATTCGCGCTAGAGTCTTATCTATTAAGGGTAGAGGGTATTAGTCCTTACGACTTAAAGCGTTAAGCTTACGATAGTTAATATAGAATCGTAAGCTACTATTCGGTTTCTTAATAAAGAGTATAGAAGTAGCGTAGGGTATCTAGCTTACCTTAATAAATCTCTTATCTAGGTTTTTAAGTAGATACTATTTTATCGCTTTAAGCTCTCGTACACTTATTTTATATAGTAGACTATATAAAAGCTACTTTTCGTCAGCTTCTAGAGCGATTTTGTAATCGTACGAGCGATATAATAGAAGCTAGTCTAAGACTAACTTAGAAAACACGTCTATAAACTATAAATAGGTCTTTAGTAGCTAGTATAGGTCTTCCCGGCCTACTATTCCTAGAGAGGCCGAGTTTTAGTTAAGAACACGATCTATCTCGTATAGGCTTATAGAGAAGAGCTTATTATCGGTCTATTAACTATTTAGGTATATAGCGTAATTAGAAATTAGAGAAATATCTAGAGTAGTAGCTAAATGTAGTTAGGGCTTCTATATCGTCTTAGGCGAGCGCGAGAGAGCTAGATCCTAAGCTCGTTACTTATCTTAGAGCCTGTCGTTCATCTAGTGTAGAGATTTCTAGAGCTCTAACTTATAAGTTATACGTCTTTAAAGCTACGGCTTAAACTAGCGAAGTTACTTTATTAGAGGTGTTACCTCTTCTATAATAACTTCTAACTATTTATTTAGTAGCGGAGGCGAAGGCGAAGTAGACGAAGTAGACGAAGTAGACGAAGGTAATCGACTAATTATAGTACTTATAACTTGTCTATCTTATCGTCGCTTCTCTTCTTTTAATATTACTTTATCTCTCCTAACTATATTAGCTTAGTAGGAAGGTACTAGTCATTTTAATATAATTACTACTTACGAGATAATTGTCTCGTTCTATAGCTAGAGAGTTGTCGCGTAGTACTCTAGAGGCTAAGTTAAGCGTCTAGCTTAATAATCGAGTATAATCCCGAAGTACTTAAGCTATTTTCGTTCTAGGATTACTTAGTAAGAGCCTAAGAGAGTAATTATAAATAGTAGGTTTAATTGTCGTCGTCTATTAATTATAAGATATAGGCGAAGAACGTAAGAGATACTTACTCTACTTTATCTATTATATTCTAAGACAGGGACAGGGCGTAGTAGTCGTTAAGCTTTAATTCCTAGGAATTTAGTCTAGTTAACTACTATAGTTTAGTTAATATATATAAATTTATTTACTCTAGAGTTAATAAGTACTTATAAAGAAAGTATATATTTATTTATAGATAAGTTACATAAAATAGTTATATACTTTCTATCTATTAACTACTATAGATCTAGCTTAGCTAAATTAACTAACTCGCCTAAAAAGAAGTCTTCTCTTAGGCGCTTCTATTTTCTAATAGCTTATTATCTTCTTCTAACTCGCTTTCTTTCTCCTATTCTATAATCTTATTAAGGTTTATATCTCGCTTAGAGTAAGAGTATTTAGAGTGTATATAATCTAATTTTCTATAATTATAGTAAGTAATATTAGACGAAGAGACCGTAGTCTTATATCTTTTAATAATTTACTTTATAGGAGTTAAGTAACGAGATAAGAGGGGTGTAGTACTAGTCTTAGCTTACGGCGTAGTTAGAAGTAAGAGAGAAGTAACGGAACGTCTAAGCTTAGTACGACTCTTAGTTTTAATTATAGCCTAGGCTCTCGCTCTGTCTCGCTTAAGCCTTACGTCGGTTCTAGAAGTAAGGTCGGCGAAGTTATTAAAGTCTCTTATCTTTTAGACCTCGATACGTATTTCGTTCTATAGAGGCTTAGTAAGCTTATCGTATAGG
>MU252068.1:0-10781 GCA_019669835.1 Amylocarpus encephaloides
GAATCTTCTTTGCCACCTTACCGATAATTTGTAATAATTACTAAGGAAATAAGTGACTCATATAACCACTATTACGTTATAGTGGCTAACAGAACTTCAATTCTGCGAGCATGGCAAATACACCTCTCGTCCAAGTATCAAGTAACGGTCAAAATCATTTAACTCAAATGCCACTTCCGCCACTAGCGGTGGAAGACCTGGAACCCCTTCATCACTTCATAACACATGCCTACGCAACTCTTGGTATCCGTCCTGAAAGCCAGAGAATATGGCTCGACTGCGTCGTTCTTCTGGGTTTTAAGAACCCTCTCGTCCTCCAAGGACATCTTTCTATATCCGCCCTTCACCTCGCTACCTTGCTACCGGCTCAGTCTCAGACATGTGTAGCTCATGCTTTGACACAGTACGACAGAAAACTTGCTACCTTTCGTGTAGCTCTTCAGAACGCCAATTCCGAGAACTATAAAGCGATTTACAATTTCTCCTACATCACAGTTATACACGCACTTGCTATTGCGCAGGTCCAAAAGCCGGAAGACCCGGCCGGGGGCCTGCTGGGATGTATGCACCTTGTCCAAGGGGTAATGGTTGTCTTGGTGCCATTCCTGAGCGAGCTATATAGTTCCGAATTCGGGCCCATGCTTCGCCCCGATATCTTTGAAAGTGATGATGTACTTGTGGAGAGTCCACCTATTTGACCCTGAAAAGCCTCGTTGCTTCCAGCGTGGACAAAACAACGCCACTGAGAACGCTCTAGATCTCTTACACCATTTGGTCTGTAAAGCCCATGCTGACACAGTCGGTGAACCTTATGTACACTACATGTTGTGCTGGCATGCTCTCCTGTCGTCTGGGTTTCTGCAAGATCTGTCAAGAAAGGATCCTGTTTCTATGATATTATTAGCGCACTTCGCTGCTGTCCTGAGTCTGAAGAGCAAGGCCGAGAACTGGTTTGTGGCTAGATGGAGCATCCATATTTTTGATGCAGTCGAGTCGAGGCTTGAGCCTAATTTGAAGGAGTGGCTGGATTGGCCGAGAGCCGTGATGGAGCAAGGAAGAATAGTCTTGAACTAGGACACGGTCTAGACACTGGACAGCCAGTATACGAACTAGTAAAACGCGAAGCTATGTCCATAATTGTAAGCGATATGGATAAATGGAAATCGAGACATTGCAGTTGTGCTGGTGTATGGTGAGACAATTTCGAGACCGTTGGGGAGTGACAAGTGGTTATGGTAGATATGTTCTTACGAAACGGTTCGTATCAACTATAATATGATAAATCGTGCCACAGTACGGACGTACACAGGAGAAAGATATACCGCATAGGAAGAGTACGGAGTGGTAGGGTACAACACACGGATCTCTGAAGGCTCCGTGCGTTGTAAACGGGCGATTTTAGATTACGTGGTAAGCGGCTAACGTACTTGATAAGCGACCCGTGTTTGCATACGTCCCGTGTTTTTTTGCCCCACCATTTGATCTTACCTACTATTTACAACCATAATATCTTCACTAATTACTGTCTAAATGTCTCAACAAGAAGGCCGAATTACTCTGGCTATTCAGGCCTATCAACAAGGTCATTTCAATAGCCTTAAAGCGGCTTGTACGTCATACGACGCGCCGTATTCGACCGTACGTGACCGCGTCAAGGGATATATTCCGCGACGCGATTTCCGACCCGGAAACAAGAAGCTCACAGATCTCGAGGAGTTAACACTTATACGATAGATATTAGCTATGGAAAGTAGAGGTCTACCGGTTAGAATCGATTCTATTCGTTAGATAGCTAATTTACTTCTTTAAAAACGGTCTAGAACGAGTTAAAATAATTTAGTTACAGCTAGCTAACGTTAGGTTTATAATTTTATACGACGCTATAATTCTTTATAGTCGAAATATACACGAAAATATAATTACTAGCGAGCTCTCTACGAAGATCCTACGATTCTACGGGCCTGGTTTCAGCTCGTACGGAACACAATTACTAAATACGGGATACTATAGGACGATATCTATAACTTCGACGAGACTAGCTTTCAAATAGGTGTTATTACGACTACAAAGGTCATTACAGGCTCAGAACGCGCTAGCCGGCCAGTTCACGTATAGCCAGGGAACTGCGAATGGGTTATAGTTATCGAGTCTATCTGTGCTAATAGGTGGAGTTTACCGCCAATGGTTATATTTAAAGGCAAAGTCTATATATTAACCTAGTATATCGATACTTTACCTATAGATTAGGTAGTTGTAGTTAGTGAAAAGGGGCGGACGAATGATTCTTTAGGCCTGGTTTAGCTTACTAATGTCTTTTAAAGGCATACTAAGGAACGTACGAAAGGAGTTTATCGACTTTTAATCCTCGACGGCTATGGAAGCTACTCGACTCCGGAATTCGATATGTTTTACTTAGAACACTCTATTATTACTCTTTGTATACTACCTTATTCGTTACACCTTTTACAGCTATTAGATGTGAGCTGTTTCGTAAGTTTAAAACGGTTATACGGGCGATAAATCGAACAACTTATATAGACTAGCGTTAACTATATTAATAAGCCAGACTTCCTTACGGCTTATATTACGGCTCGTAAAGAGGCTATAGTGACAGAAACCGTTCGAAATGGATTTATAGCTACAGGCCTAGTCCCGTACGATCCGGAACGAGTGCTTTCAAAACTAAACACCTAATTACGAACGCCTACCCCTCCTCCTACTATCATTTTAGTACAATAGTAATAGGTCCCTGAAACACCTCATAATCCTACGGATTTAGAGCTCTAAGCGCAGGCAATCAGAGGATATATTCGGCGTCGGACGACTACTCCACCAAGCCCTACGGATATCGCATTACAACAGCTAGTCAAAGGTTGCCAAATAGCTATGCATTCAGCCACGATTCTCGCTGAGGAGAATCGACAATTACGGGCCGAAAATAATCGTCAAAAGAAGAAGAGAGCGAAGAGAAGGTCGTATATTGCTACAGGTGGTATTCTTACGGGCCAAGAAGGCATAGAAAGGTCGCAAATAACTGATATAGAGCCGATTAATAGGGTTATAGTTCAGCCAGCACGGCCTCAAACACGTGCGCCAAGTATGTGTAGTATATGTAGATCATTTGTATATAACGCTCGTACATGCCCTGAACGGGTATAAAGCGATTAAAGCTTTTCTTAGGAGTTAATATTATTATGTTGTTTTGTTATATATTTAAATAGGTCGGCAAGCGGGGTAAAAAACACGGGTCGCTTATCAAGTACGTTAGTTTAGGCCTAGCTTACATAAGCAGATAAATCGTCAAAAGAGCGGTTCCGGAACACGGAACTGTTAAAAATACAACTCTTTTCACCACAACAATTCAATGTGAACGACGACTCTTGGCGCCGGAACGTCACCAACATAATTTGAGCCTCACCTGTTTTTAGAATGACAACACCTGCACCAGAAATAATCACCATTGTGTCATCTTGTATTTCGAGTTCTCAGACCATCAAAGCCATCCCGTTCAACTTAGGAATCTTCCAGCCACATCAAAAGGGCTGCCGCAATCATAGGACGCAAACACCAACCTCGCCACTTTAAAGCTCGAGGCAGAAGCCAGCGAGCCAGCAGAATGGGACAAGAAAACTCATCCCGGCAAACTGACCCGGATACATCCACCAGAACGCTCTCATCACGATCCGTTGAGGCTATTGCAGAGTATATCAAAGATGGGCGACCAAAAAATATAGTGGTTATGACTGGCGCTGGTATCTCCACATCGGCTGGTATTCCAGACTTTCGGTCAAAAGATACAGGTCTATACGCCAACCTCGCAAGGTTAGATCTACCATATCCGGAGGCTGTGTTTGATATTTCGTATTTCCGTGGAAAGCCAGAACCATTTTATGTCCTGGCGAAAGAGCTATACCCTGGCAAATTCTTCCCAACCGTGGCACATTCATTTGTATCTTTGTTAGACGAGAAGTTCATGTTGATGAAATTGTTCACACAAAACATCGACTGTTTGGAGAGGAGAGCCGGAGTTCCGGACGACAAGATTATTGAGGCTCATGGAAGCTTCGCAACTCAACGATGTATCGAGTGCAAGACGGAATTTCCAGGCGATAAGATGCTGGAGGCTGTGGAGAGTGGTGAAGTCCCTCATTGTTTCGTGCCACAATGTAATGGCTTAGTCAAACCCGATATTGTGTTCTTTGGCGAAGGGCTACCAGATTCGTTCTTCCAACACAAACACCTTCCGAGTATGGCCGATCTGATTATAGTCATGGGAACGAGTCTCTCTGTCGCCCCATTCTCTGTATTACCTCAACTTGCTGCAGAAGACACCCCACGATTGTTGATCAATAAAGAATGTGTGGGCGATTTTGGAAGCCGACCAGACGATGTTGTCCTATTAGATGATTGTGATTCTGGGATTAGAAAACTTGCTGATGCTTTGGGCTGGCGCGATGAGCTCGAATCAATGTGGTCCGAAGTCAATGGAAAAGCCGAAAGAGATGAGAAAGAAACGCTCGAGTGCGCGAGAAAGGAAGCTATGACGAAAGATGAAATACTCGAAGAGGTAATATCAGAGTTGACAGCGGACGTTGAGGCCGCTCTGAAACTATCGAATGATCATATCGAAAGAACCATGAAGCAGCTTGAGGAGGAGAAGAATAGGTCAGCTGTTAAGGACAGGATAAAGTCACAGCCACAATCGACTTCGAAAACGGAATTCGAAGCTGTCCCATCCACAGAAATCGCGAGTGCTCCGCTAAACATCGAGTGGACCGTCGATGAGATTCCAGCAAAACCCCTAGCAATGGATTCAGAAGCAATTATCGAGACCACTTCACCGCAAAATCTACCGACTGGAGTCACCTCTGCTTCAACGCCGAAGGAAAATGATGTACCATACACGATCTGAGCTGATAGAAAGCGAGACTTCACTTACAAAGGAAGCTTGTCGCGGATGTGAATCAGCTTAATTGGAACATCCTCGACTATATAGAATGGACGTGATAAATTCCCGAATAGGATATAGATTATCGCCGGGGTGATTTGCGAACTAAGAATGGATTAGAGTGCGCTATAGCGAACATTCTTTTTACCATTCCCAAACCCATGTGATAGGAGCTCTCTGTAGCCTAGAACAATCCAAGAAATGCAAACAATCTTCCATGCGATATTTGTCCCCCTTCTACATTATCGCGCGAGTTGACTATATTGGTAGATTGCGCCACTCCCTGAAAGCTCGAACGTCTTCTGGACAAGAGGTAAATAGGCGGCGGATAATTTGGACTTCAGAACCACGCGTCTAAGTATCAGTATATATACTTATATACTATAAATATAACTAAATTCAACTATTTTGAATAGCTCTAATCCTTTAAGGAGGAATTCGTCGAGTAGTCGATATGTTAAATAAAGTAATTCTCTAATTTTTATGTTCCTCGCCTCGGCCCCGCGGTTGAGGCTTAGCACTTGAGTAAGGCTTAGCGCTAGCCGTATAAAATATAAAATAGTTGGTTTTCCTTTTCTTAAATTTATATATATAGAAGTATACAAAGACAAAAGGCCATAAGAATATACTATAGCATAATTTTTATAAGTTATAGCTTAGGTATATAGAAGCGTTGTTGTTCTCGAATAATAAGAGATAGATTACGTATTAGTCAGAGTCTCGAAAAGAAAGTAAAAATGTCCGTGCTTTCATTATTACAACGTCAGCCCAACATCTTCCTCATCTCAAAATCTCATCCCCAATGAGACAAAACTCATGACACGCCATTGAGCATACTACAGTATAAGTTTTTATTTTTGAGAGCTATGCTATTTTCATCTCAAAAACACCCCACGCCTCAATGCGGCTAGCCCCCCTCGTCCGACGCGTCCGCCGCCAATTCCTCCATCTTCACATCACCGTCACCTCATCTCTTCCCCCCGGCCCACCAACCAAACACATCAAAATCGACGATGAAGAGCGCTCCCTCTCCCCAAACCGCTCACAATCTCACACTCGTCGCTCGCCCCGCCGTCGCGCCCTAAAAATGCTCGCTCTCATCCTCCTCCTCCTCACAACCGCCCTCCTCGCCTACACAATCTACAAACCCCCCTCCATCCTAATAAAACAGCTTCAGTCCCTGCACCCCGACGTGATTTTCCACCTCCCCTTATCCACCGGGCAGAAAATCGTCGCGTTGACCATCGACGACGCGCCGTCTGTCCACACCCGCGACCTGTTGGCGACGCTGGCGAAGCACAATGCCACCGCGACGTTTTTCGTGATCGGGAGTCAACTAGCGAGTCTCCCCAAGGGTGGGGACATCATCCATGAGATCCATCGAGGGGATCATGAGTTGGGGAATCACGCTTGGGAAGATCGCCCGTCGATCTCCCTCCGCCTCCCCACCCTGAGTTCTCAAATCACGCGTCTCGACGCATTGCTGCCGGAAAATAATTCTGGCCTAAGGTTTTTTAGGCCCGGGAGTGGGTTTTTTAATGGGGGGATGGTGGATTTGGTGAAGAGTCTCGGGTATAGGATGGCGTTGGGGAGTGTGTATCCGCATGATCCGCAGATTCATAGCGCGAGGGTTAATGCGAGACATGTGGTTGGTGGCGTGCGGAGTGGGAGTGTAGTTATTATGCATGATAGGCGGCACTATAGTAATGAGCAGTTGGGGCTGATTCTTGAGGGGTTAGGGAACAAGGGGTACCAGGTTGTGAGTTTAGGGGAGTTGGTAAGGTTGAAGGAGAGGGAGGAGGGGAGTAAGAGTAGCTGATGCGGTGGGGATTGATCTATCGATACTGTTGTAAACACTACTAGGTATAATCGAAGGATACTCTATTGTTTGAGCGGGTGTTATCCCTGTACTATTATGTTGTTGTCAAGACCCCCAAGGGTGCAATTTGAAAGCAACTGTAATATACCAGAAGGTAGCCTCACGAGGTTGGATTTGCAGAGCAAAGCTTAGAAACTGATGAGAACAAAATAGAGGTCCCGAACGACGGCTTCTTTGTATTTAGTGAGATACCTTAACCTCTTCACATCCTACCGCTTTCTGCATAACTTCCTAGTCTCAGATCCCCACTTGGCTGCTTATATGTGAACCAATATCAGGTAGAGAACTGTGATGAACGTACTGCTGTACACACTCGAGAAAGCCCGCCCGAACGCATCCTATCTGATCCGATTCATCGACTGTATTCTGTTTTGGTGCAAATATGGACTTGTCTAGTGAGGCGAAAGACTTACGAGACGTCTATCCGAAGTGCGAGGGTCTCCAAAGTGAAAATTTGGAAGGCTTTGAGCTATTTGTGGCTCTCACATCCATTATCAAGATATCTTGGGAATATTGAAAGATAGAGGCGAGAAAATGCATACCCGACAAGGACGACGAATGGGGCGGCCGGACACATTTGTCTTGTCTGGAGTTACTTCCCAAGTAATTGGAATCCTAGGATCTATGCCATCTGGATAATCCACAACCCATTTCAGTAAAGTTGTAGAACGACAGGAAGCATTGGCTTACAAGAACAGGATACATGTAGGCGCTAGGCAAGATGCATCGTACTGGATAAATTACATCATTTCATTCGCGATTCGGCTGTGAGTAATCCATAGACACATCAACTTCATTGAATTTGTTGGCGGCACATGCGGTGAGGGATCTGTCCGTCTTAACCGTTATGGCGCTTGACTATAGAGAGTGGTCGAAGCAACGAGGCCGCACCGCAAAACTAAAATAGAAGAACGGCAAGAATGGCAAAGGCTAGCGCTTATCCTTTTGCAGGAACTGTGAACGGACAATGAGTTCGTCCTTGAGTCCATCGGCCCAGCTTTCCATCTTCAATATCGCTTGGGCAACGAAAAAGATCGTGGAGTTGGGTGGCGAGGTTTGAGACAATGTAAAATTTATTTTTGAGATACGGCAAGGGTCGTCTTCTTGACGCTTACGAGTTCTCGAGTAGTGGTAAGACTGGGGACTCCTAATCAGCCTTAGCCTTTAGGCCTCGTTTTCAATCTGCGGCGCACTGGTGAAGAGCCGCGCGTTGTTAAGCTTTAAAGCATGACACTCGCAAGACAGTCATCACAGGTCGACCGTGAGTGGCGGTTGGCGACCATCCATTTCTAAATTAGCGGGTCAGCCTCTTGATTCGACTACACTATTGGTCGAGTCGTATTACAGGGATTCGAGTCGTTTCCATGCTGACGTCTCACTTCCCTCATAGGCTGCAAAGGAGTCTTGACAAGCTTTTCAGTGATTGTTAGATCCTAGACGCTAGGAGTATATAAACCTTGAGCATTTGGAGAATAAAATTCACAAGGACTTGTATACTCGTGGCATTGCTATAGTTGACCTGAATTTTGCGTAAAGTGTTCTGAGCCGAAAGAATGCCAGCACTAGTGAAGTTCAACAGTGCCACTAGATCATATATGTCTCCCGACAGCTCGAGTTCTAGTGATGGGAGCACAGGTTTGTTCTCTGTCCCCAAGCACCCATGCTAGATCACTGACAAGGCTTGATACTCCAGTTGGTAACGTCGCGAGAAGTGGATCTTTGCTTCCACCCATGCAGTACGAACTTCCACGGGATATGGTCTCAAGTTTCCGAGTGGGTGGCCCCAAATCTCGAAATGGATGCATTACCTGCAAGTAGGTATTCTCAGTGGCTGGGTCGTATATCTTGCTAAGCCTTCCAGAATTCGAAGAGTAAAATGCGGCGAAGAGAAACCGCACTGCCAAAGGTAAGTACAGAAAAAAGATCCTTTGATAATGTAAGTATACCGATACTGATTCGTGGCATAAAGATGTATGTCGACAGACCGCAATTGCGATGGATATGCACCACCAAAAACGACAAAGAAGAAGAGTCGATCACGCAGTCCTCAAGAAAACAATGATTCAAGAAATGTATACCAAGAAATGCCAGCAATTCCTCGGGGCCTTTGTCTGGACGGAATAGGAAGTTATTCACAACGTCGAAGCTTTCACTATTTTCGCTCCCGAAACTTCTCGGCCATGGCTGGAAACTTCGAGCCCTATTTTTGGGATAATATTGTTTTTCAATTCAGCCACATTTATCCAACGGTCCACCAGTCTTTGCTAGCATTGAGTGCAATATACGAGGAACGAAAGATGACAGGGGGGATATCAAGACGAACTCCAATTACGAGTGCAAACGCCCTGCATCACTACACGAAGGCAGTTGAGACTCTGGTTCAGTACCTGTCATCAGATAACCAAGACCCTCGAGCAACGCTCATTTCTTGTCTCCTTTTTGTCTGGGTTGAATTGCTCCAAAGAAATGTCGACGCTGGCTTCCAGCACTTGTATAGCGGTCTAAATATCCTAGCAGATTTGAGGGCATCAGGGAAGGTAGGAAATGGCAAGGAGCTTGAGCTGGGAGACATATACGAATCTCTCAGCCGGTCGTTTACGCGGCTAAGAATCCAAGCATCAATACATGGTAGCACCACAGACGAACTCGCAAAGACTTGTCCCGTAACGACGGACATCGTCAAACCTATACCACCATCGTTTTCGAACGTCTTTGAGGCTAGAATCTGTTTAGATAACGACTTCAAGGCAATCTTTGGGTTCTGGCGTTCAATCAGAGAAGAAACCGACACGGTGATGGCGCCGTTGAGTGTTAAAAAGGACAAGAATTTCGAGTACGTCCGACTGACGCATCTCCAGCGACTTGAGCAATGGCAGCGAACCACCAAGAAAATGATGACTGAGCAGGGTGAATCCGATTCGAACAAACTAGGCTATGCATATCTGGAATTATACTATACACTAATCAGTCTCGTTCTGAAGAATCCTGGTGAGGGCGAGATGGTGTACGACAAGTACAGCCACAACTTCGAGAGAATGTTCGTGCTTTGCCAGGAACTTCTCGACTCTTTCCAGAGCGAAGGCACGAGCCCATTGTCTTTCGACATGGGCGTTATACCTCCTCTGTTCTACATAGGATTGAAGCACAGAGGCCTGCCGCTTCGAAGAAAGGCGATGGACCTCTTACGGATAGCCCCTGAGCAGGAAGGGCTGTGGATTCGTGATGACACGCTCAAATTTTGCGAGTGGAAAATTGAGATGGAAGAAGCAGGTCGTGGGAGTGTTCCAGCAGATCAACCATTGCCTGAGTCGGCGAGGATACACATGGAACATTTTTGGCATGATCGGACGGCGTCCAAAAAATACATAATGTATATGAGAGGGCGTGCGGAAGATAATCAGCTGTCCTCAATAGAAATGACGAGCGAAATGGCGTATGTAGAGTGGATGGGAAATATTTTGTAGTATATCTCATCATCTGATGTAAAATTATACTTCGTAGAAAGAATTACAAGGAATGGGGGAAAGAAATGTTGTGATTAGGATCCTCTCCTTTGTCCTCCACCCAGTCCACCGCCAAGGAACTCGGGGCGCCCTAACCTCTCTTGCTATATAATCCTAAAAAAATCATTCTGCCAATAGAGATACACTAAGCAAAATGGTGAGCTGGTAGTTACTACCTCTTCTCGCAAGAGCAAACTAGTTCCCCGAAGTGCTAGAAGCAGATAAGTTTCTCGGTGGCCCATCCCTTAGTGACGGGGTCGTTTCTTTTTTTCTTTTTTTTTTTTCCGTTATTCTTTGTGTGCGGCGAGGGGGATTATTTGTTAGAAATCAAACTACTAGCCGAGCCCTTACATCTCCTTTGTTTGTTTGTTTGTTTTATCCTTTTAACGTCCTGTGTAAGTCAAAGACTATAGTAGGACGCCAGAGCCTCAGGTCTGGAAGCCGAATAGTA
>MU252069.1:0-10746 GCA_019669835.1 Amylocarpus encephaloides
AAACTACCCCTCCTTCGTTTAACTCCTCTCACGAAACCGAACCTTACGCCCCTAAACACTCGCGTACATTTTAAGGTCATTTAAACTACTAGTAAGCCTAGCTACTAGCTCACTAAATGACTCTAATATTCAAATAATAGATATAGTTAAAGGAAACTTAAAAATCTAGATACTAAATATCTATAACAAATTAGACTAGCTCGAAATAGGCCCGAGAACGTTAGAACGAGTACTCTACCCGCTTTACCTATATAGGGACTCTATTATACGTAGCGACCTAAGTAGATAGAGACTAATAAACTTAGTCTCTTAAACTCTCTCAGAAAAGTAACCTTTTTCCGGCTAAATACTAGACCCTCAGTACTCGACCTTACTCTAGCTACTTCGAGTTTAACTAGTTTAATTAATAACTAGTAAATACTCCCCGATCTCGGCTCTAACTACCTCGGAATCCTATTTACGATTTCGGGTACAAACACTAGTTACGAGCTAGTAGAGAACCTATTAGAGATCGAACGCTTCGACACTAAACTCGCTAACTAGGACCTCTTTAAATCGATACTAAGTAACACAAACCTAGAGCTTAGCTCTCTAGAAGACTTAGTATCGGTAGAATCGCCTCTTAAGACGTTATAGCTACATTCTACCGAAGTTAATAGAATACTTAAAAAAGTAGCTACGAAGCTTATAGAGGCGATTACTAGCGCGGTAAAGGCTAGTATACTACTAATTAGGCTAGGTACTAGGCCTAAACCGTAGTAGTCTAACGAGCTAAAAGACTTACGTTAAGTTATAACTCGAGCTTAAAGACATATTCTCGTCGAGAATAGAGACTCGATCTAGCTCTACTTATAAGCGAAGAATACATACTTCCTAGCTATTAAGAACGCTAAAAGAGACTACTAGAATTAGTTCCTTAAAAAGGAAGACTCGAAATCGATTTTTAAAGCTCTTTCGTATACGAAAGATAAAAGAGTAGAGAAACTTCCTCTAATTAGCTTAGGAAACGACAAATTCGAAGAAACCTTTATAGGTAAAGCTAATACACTTCGAAACACACTTTTCCCGAAACTACTAACTACCGAACCACCTAGGTAGGAAGGTTATAAATCCTATGGGTGGGACAGGCCTAGTTTAACTCGAGTAGAGTTAGCTAATACTTGTTCGGCGAAAATTAAGGGAAAGACACTAGGCCCTAACTTAATTACATAAGAGTTAATCCTAAAGGCTTACGAGGCTATTCTAGACTAATTCTACCGCCTATACTCTTATCTAATAGATATAGGCTATCACCCTCGAATATAGCGAGAGGCGACTAGTACTATCTTAAAGAAGCCTAAGAAGCCGGACTACTTAATTCTAAAGGCCTATAGGGTAATCTTACTACTTAACTATCTCGGTAAAGTTAGCGAAAGGGTCCTAGCTTAAAGACTAGGCTATTTAGCTAAAACAACTAATCTACTTCACTCTAGTTAAATAGGGGGTAGATTAAAGAAATCAGCTATAGACGCGGTACTACTACTTTCATAAGAAGTAGAGCTAAATCGAAAGCTAGGGAAAAAGACCTTAACTCTCTTTTTAGACGTTAAAGGAGCTTTTGATTATGTCTTAAAAAATCAGCTACTTAGGAAGCTAAGGGACCTAAGACTACTAACTAGTCTAATAGCTTAGATTTCGACCTTTTTAAGTAATCGGCGAATACGACTCTTATTTAATAGACAAATAGAGGACTTCTCGAATATCGATACTAGAATACTATAAGGTAGTCCTATTTCGCTAATTCTCTTTCTAATTTATATTCGAGACCTCTTTCACTCCCTAACTACTAAGTTTATATCATATATCGACGATATATCACTTACGTACTCGTCGACGAGTTTAAAGAAGAATGTACGAGTACTTAAAGTAGAGGTAGAGAAGCTATACTAACTAGCGTCCGAAAAGTCGATCGAATTCGACTTAGACAAGACGGAACTCATTTACTTCTATTTAGGAAAAGAAGCCTCAAAGCGTATTCTAAAACTACTAAATAGCGAACTAGTTAAACCTAGTAAGCTAGTGAAGTAGTTAGGAATATACTTTGATCGGAATCTAACCTATAAGGAGTATGTCTCGATAAAGGTCTTAAAAGCAAAACAAGCTTTTTATAGACTAGAGAGACTAACTAACTCGGAACGAGAACTCTCTCCTTTTACCTTTCGACAGCTATACCTAGCCTGTGTTACTAGTATAGCTAACTATAGCTCGGTTATTTAGTAGAAGGGTTAAGCTAGTCTCCGAGATAAGCTTAAATCGATTTAAAACCTCGGGTTACGAAAGATACTTAGAGCCTTTAAAACCTCCTCGATTACGACTATAGAAATCGACGCCTCTCTACCACCTATAGAGGTACGACTAAATAGCTCTATTCGATAATACGCCTTTCGACTAGCTAAACTAGCTCCGACCCATAGTACGTTCTATTAGCTAAAGCTAGGCCACGGCTACCTAAAGGCCTACCTAAAGCGTATAGGACGGAGTAACTCGGATTTATGTTTCTGTGACAGAAAAGAGACTAGCGACCACCTTCTTTTTAACTGTCCGGACTATAAGGAACAAAGAGTCGAGCTAGTTAAGGAACTAAAAGAGGTAGTACTTATAAAGGTACTACTTTAAAACACTAGAATCGGAATCGAAAAACTACTCGTATATCTTACTAGTACCGGAATCGCGACTCGAAAGTGGTACACTAATAGAGAAGAGAGAGAGAGAGAGTACGAGATAGAGTACGAGAATAGGAATCGATAAATTAACACTAGCGAATCGAAATAGGCCTCGGCCTAAAACACACACTTTTCTTACTTCTTATTTCCTTTATTATTTCCCGGAGATAGACTCCTACTAAACTACTATAATAAAGGGGCTCTTTATTTATATTATAATACCGAACTGTTATACTAGAGACTAGCTCTAGTATAACCGTCTTACTATAGTCTTTGACTTATATAGGACGTAAAATAGAATAAATAAACAAACAAATAAACAAATAAAGAAGAGAAAGTAATTCTTTAGTATATACTTAATATAGAAATAAGAGAATTTATATATTAGCTAGCTAGTATAAAAGATATAACTAATTTTATACTAGAATCTTAAGAGAGATACTATATTAAAAAGCTCTAACGTAGTTTATTAAAACGTCGAATATATTAGTATCTTAAATAAAAAAGTATATTTAAAAACATTTATATATAACTATACTTTTTACTTAGTTCTTTATATAAAAAGCTATAAATTTAAATTTAGACTTTTTATACTTTAAATAAAGTAGTATATAAGATTTAAACTTATAGTATAAGTAGTTAATAAGATATAAGCATTAGAGGCCTAATAATCTCTATAATTTAGTTTTCTATTAATAACTTTTTAAATAATAGATATAATAATATATTAAGAAGATATTTATAAATCTTAAGAAATAAGAATTCTAGTTTAAAAGTTTTATAGCTCTAATTTTATTAATATAAGAGGTATATAATTATATATAAATATTTTTTATATATATATTTTTTTTATCTAAGATAGTAATATATTTAACGTTCTAATAAACTATATTATATATTATAGAAAATTAAAGAAGTTATAACTAGTTTAGAACTTATATATTAGTTTCTTAATATTTAAATACTATATTAAATAGATTAAAGTATCTTTAATACTATTATCTTCTTAAGAGTTTATAAAATATAATAGTTAGACTACTATAGCTTAGATCTAAAAATACTAATAAAAAGTAAGTAGTCTTAACTTTTCTATAGTATTTATAAGACTAGACCTTTATTATTCTCTCTAAAATCTTTAAATACCTTTAAAACCTAGAGCTAATATATATTAAGATAGTAGATTATTTACTAGTATATATTTATAGTACTAAATATTAAGTTATTAAGTTTAATAAAGTTATTAAATATAGTAGCTTATTTATCTTCTAAAGTAATATAATCTTTACTAATAATAAATTAACTAAGTACCTCTTATATAGATACTCTTTTATATTATATAGTAAAGAAATCTATTAGAAAGCTACTAAATAATACTATATTACTATCTTAAGTATAAAGTTAGATCTTAGAGCTCTAATATAAACTATAAAAGAGTTTTTATAGTAGGTTAAATTATTTAAATATATTAACCTATAACTATATAAAAAACCCTCTATATACTATAATAATTAATAAACTATTAGATTATTATAAAAGAAGACTTCTAAGCTTAATATAAAGCTAAAGTATATTAATATTATCTAATTATAGTTAAGGTAAGAGGTCTAAAATAAGACTATTTAGGTGTATTAGATACCTTTAAAGAACATAGTTACTAATAGCTTTACTAGGGAACTACTACCTTAGAAGTTCTAGAAATTTATTAAATAATTAAGACTTACTAATATTAGAGACCTTATTATATAACTATAGTAGTTTTTACTACTAGTAATAACTCCTGGGGGGTGTGTTACATTATATCCCCACTCTTTCCTTACCTATGTATTTTGTAGAAGACTTGGTAGTTTTGCCGTGGTTTCATCATTGATTTGTATTTATCTATAACTTACTAGGTTCTAGCTCATTTACATGGAACTCGCATTATATCAGCTTTTCATGTACATAACCCAGAGTTATGACCTCAACTTCTAGGAATCAATCAATTCTACATACCTGGAACGCAATAATTGAAGATTCATTAGTTCTGATTGCGAGGATAGAGGTGTGATATGATGAGTAGGGGTCGAAGTGGACATTGAAGCAGTGCAAACCACACAACCACGTTATCGCCTTTTTCGAACCATCGCCAAAGTCCAACTACAATATCACACATTGAACTAAAAGAAAAAAGATAATTTATATCTGCGCGAGTGTGGGTTCGAGGGCCGCGCTCTGGCTCTGGATACCCATGTGATAAGGCTCTACAGATATTGAGCTGTCGGCAGAAGGGAAGGGGAGGAGGTATTTCAAGTTTCTTTTGTTGTCAATCAGGGCTTTGCTGTCGAGGTGACTCTTCTATGCCGTGGCGGATGATTTCGTTTGTGACTGCCAGAGTATCACGCCACGATTGTAGCGTCACTCGTGTCCGCCGTGCTTTGGCTTCAAATCCGTGATGTCAGTAGCTTTGGTCACTTTCTCCAGGGTGTCTATGATGTTTTGACGTTGTTCCTCCAAGCTTTTAGCACGTATGCAGGTTCTGAACGTGTCGACCAATATTAGTGCGCTCATACTAATTGCTCACACGTAGCTGTCCCTAATGTAACAACAATAACTCCTCCACTCGCTGTCATGTTTGTTGTCGAGGAGGGTCATAAATCCTCTAGCCAGGATGGAAGTTATCTCACATCGTGATCACAGCTACCATGATCAGCCCACGGTCGACAGAGGGCGTTGAATTGAACCCAGGCCAATGGTGTTGACTCCTTGGGGTTATAAGTTCCATACACCCCAGTGTTGCTTTCTGCTTCTCTCTGGTGCGTATTGTTTGAGTATCCAGCATGACTATTTGTTGTCGCGTATTTAGAGAGCGGCAAAACATACAGGAATAGGAAGAGCGTCGTGAGCATGATCATTCACCTATGCCCCATTTCCAATCAACTGACTTGCCTACTCACGTATTTAATCTCCACATGCGAAGACGAGAACTCGGATTTTCAGGTCATCTGCTTGAGTGTTGAGCAGTCCATGTGTTATTTACACGACAAAAGCAACACTCGCTACCAGGATTTAATCCTCCCATAGCCATGATCATCGTGCATTATCGGGTTTTGATAGGAAGCGCGGTATCCCCATACTTGGATATATCTCTGAAGAGAACACCAAGTGGAAGTTTTAGCTTCTATCCTTTCTGGGAAGAGCATAAATAATCGTTTAGCGGCTTTGAGACTGGCACACGGTATATAGATGGGTCGTGACTGGGTTTTAAAACACCAGACAGTGTTGAGTGGGGCAAGACAACACCTTAGTTGAATAGTTTTAATCAGGCCATGTAATCAAAGATACTCAGTAGCCTTAGAGGTATACATATAGATCTTAGTTATCAAATTTCGCGGAGGAAGGAGGGTGAATGTGTAACTACTGTTCTCGCGGCAGGGGTTCATATTGTTGTTGTCAAGAATCAAACTACTTAGAGCAGACGTGAATCGATAATAGGGTTCAAGAGAAGCATTCCTAAATTAAGAGAGAACTCACTTCAGAAAAATCAAAGCATTGACTATGTTATGTTACTCCCCGCAGAAGCTCCAGAGAGCCATGTATATGGTAGAGCAGGTTGTGTATGGTGGTTGATTTCGAAGGGTCGGGCCAAAATCACTTTTTCAGGAAAAGACTTCGCCGGATTCAGAAGTGTTAGTAGGTGTACCCATACATTTGTTTTACGGACACTTGAATGTGATTCGTATAGGTACCTACCCTTCTATGAAGCATTAAAGCTATATACACTCAACTGTAATATACTCCCGAAATCGCAGTATTTTCGCTTCTAATAATTAGCTGTTTATTAGTTCGTCGTATCACCGTTTAATTTTTATTAATAACTTTGTAACGCATACTGTTACTCTCACATACGACCATAGACTAAGGAACACTGGGCATCCCGTCCGCTCTGCCATACATAAGCCTCAGATCGGTAGATTAGTAGTTGGGTGGGTGACCACCAGCGAATACCTACTGTTGTATGTTTTTTGTTTTTTAAAATATCTATTTTAGGATGCGAAGACTTAACACCTGTACATAGTACATCCTATGAACCTCTAGCTCTTTTATTGTGTTAGGGAAATCTGATCATGTGATCGAGGCACGTGGTTAAGTATCTAAATAAAAGAGGTAGTTTAGTATTTGTTTAAGAGAGTAGTTTTTAATAACTTAAATTCTTTTCTTTTTAGTTTTTAGTTCTTAGTCAAGTTATCTCTTTATATTATTAGAGTCTAGAGAGCTAAGATTAAGTCTTAAAGTCTTTACTTAAATTTATATTTTTAATCTTCTTTAAATCTATCTACTATAATCTAATTTAAATATATTATATAAGAGAAGATAATATTATAGTAGAGAAATAGAGACTAGAGTATAAAAATAAGAGAGAGAGCTAGAAGTTATTTTTAAAATATAATTTATATAATATAATTTATTAGATCTTAGATTATATTAGTACTTAAATTAATTTTATTAAATTCTTTACTCTCTTTATTTCTTATATATTTTTTCTACTTTCTATTATATCTATAATTATATAAGAAGTAAAAATTATTTTAGTTATTAAAAGATAACTAAGCTTTAATAAATAGTAAAATAAATAACTAAACTACTATCTCTAAGTAATAACTAGTAAGTATTAAATTATTCTAAACTTAAAGAGAAAGTAATTATTTAAAATATACTTAATATAAATTATAAAAGAGAAAATATATTAGTAAGCTTTAGACTTATTAATTTATATAATAATAACTAGATATAAAGATATATTTTAATTATATTTATAATTTCTAAAGAGTCTTATATAAAGATCTAAAGCTAATTAGTATATAATTTTAAATTATTATAAATATATAAGTAAAGTATAAGATTTTATATTATATAACTTTATAACTTTAATAAAACTAAGTTTATAATATATATAATTTACTTTATAATAGTTATAATCTATATAGATTAATATAATAGAGATAAAGTAGTTTAAATAGATAATTAGAAATAAACTATAGTAATTACTTATATTAATAAAAAGAGCTAGAGTATTTCTTTATTCTTAGTTATATTTAATACTATATATAAAGTTTACTAAGTTTAATAAATCTTATACTTAATTAGCTAGTTAATAAATACTAATTAGTAATATATAGTTCTATAATTCTTATATAAGAGAATAAATAGTTATAGATAGAAAATTAGAAGTAAAAGATAAATAAGAATAAAAAGAGAATATATATAGTTATAAAAGAGATCTTAGATTAATAAAATATAACTAGTAAGAGATCTATAAGTACTATAAGAGAGATTATAAACTAGAATTCTAATCTATAAATATATATATTATATATATATAATATTTTTAGATTTTTAGTATATACTACTTATATATATATATAAGATTAGCTTTAAATTAAAGTTATTTTTTTAGAGATATTAATAGTTAGTTAGTAAGATAATTATAATTAGTCTTAGTAGTAGAGTAAAAATTACTAGTTTAGTAATTTTACTAGCTTACTAATTTAGTATATTAGTAAGTAAAGAAACTTTCTTAGTTTAATCTTTAGATCTACTATATATAATATATAATCGAGCTAGTATTACTTAAGAGTATAAAAGTAGATTAGTTTAGTAGATAGAGATACTATTACTAATTAAGACTAATAATCTTTTATAAGTTACTAAGTATAATATAAAGATATTATATTTAAGTTAAGTATAAGACTTTTAATTATAAAGAAAATACTTTCTATTTATATAGAACTTATACTTACTTTAAATTAGTTAAATTATTTAAATTATTCTACTAATTTAAATAATTTAAATAATTTAATTCTATAATCTTATTATATAACCTATAGCTTCTTTATATAAGTCTTTATCTAGATAGGTTTAGCTTACTAAGTCTTAGAGCTATACTTACTAGTAGATTATAATATTATATTAAAGAAGTAGATAATCTCTAAGTAATTATCTTAAGTAAATAACTTAAGTATAAAGAAGATAAGATTTATAAAGAGATAACTATTCTTTAAGAAAATAAGAATAGTAATCTTATCTTTAATATATAAATAATTACTATTCTTACTAAAATAAAAGAACTATAGAATAATAAGATTATTTAGATCTAAAGAAAGAATCTAAAGAATAATAAATACTAAAATAAATTACTAGTTATATTAAAAGAATATATAAAAAAGTTTATACTAAAATATTATATAGTACTAGTATATAAATATTAAGAATTTTAAAGAACTCTTTAGTAAATTAAATAATACTAGTAAAAGAAGTAGTTAGAAGCTATTATAAGAGTTAGAATCTTAGAGTATACTTAAGCTAATAGCTTTTACTAAATACTAACTCTTACTAAGTATTAACTATTATTAAAGTACTAGCTACTAATAAATTTAATTTAGTTTAATACTACTCTATTTTATTACTTTTAGAAGATTCTAGTTATCTCTTCTTATATAAGCTCTTAATATACTTCTTAATTAAATTTTATAAACTAATTCTTTTAAGTTATTTAAGATTTAGTTTCTTATAGTAGAAGTATATTACTCTTATTTATTACTTATAAACTAGAGTTATATATATATAATATATATATATATATAATTATATATAATTATATTATATAACTAAGTACTATAGTTTAAACTATTAAATTTAACTAGTTTTATTACTATTTTATATAGTTTTAACTACTTACTAAGTCTATCTATAGTATATATATCTTAGTTTATAAGTTTAGATTTTAGTAATTTTAATTAGATTAAACTAATTAAAGATAGATTCTATAACTATTATTAATTTAAAGTTTAGTATACTACTATTCTTAAGTAGAATTATAGTAAGAGAAGAATAATATTATTTCTCTACTAGACCTATATAAATTAGTTAGAGAAGAAGTAGAAGAAGAGAAAAAGAAGATTAATTTATATATACTAGTAGAATTTTAAGATACTCTACTACTAAGTAAATAGTAAATATATAAATATAAATAATAAATATAAGATTATTAAGATAAAGTAATTCTCTTCTAATACTATTCTTATATTATATACTAATCTATAATTAAAGTATATTAATAGTATACTTAAGATTATCTTTAAGCTAGATACTATATTTAAATCTAAGTTTATAACTAAACTAGACGATCTACTTCTTATACTTATCTAGTACTTAGCTTATAATAAATCTATCTTTCTAACTAAGAATAATTACTATAATATTACTACTATAATACTATTCTAAGTTTATATAAATAGTTAACTAGTAGAATTTATTTATATATTAAAGAGTAAAGCTAGTAAAGACTCTCTTAGTAAGAAGAAAGAAACTAATAAGAACGTATACTCTTAAAAGATAGTATATTATAAAAATAATAATAATAGTAATATTAATAATAAGTCTAAATATAATAATAATAATAATACTAGTAATAATTCTAGATTTAATAATAATATTCTCTTTAACTCTAAGAATAAGAGAAGTAATAATAGTACTACTAATAAAAATATAAATAGATATAATTACTTAGATAGTAGTTATAATAGTAATAGAATAAATATTACTATAACTAAGAATATAAATAAGTACTATATAACTAAGCTTAATAAGTATAGATAACCTTTATAGTAGAACTTAAATACTACTAAGTCTAGTAAGTTTAAGAAGATAAAGTAAAAGTATAAAGTACTTTATTATAAGAATATCTATCTCTAGATTATATAAAATCTAAAGTAGAAAGAGAGAGATCTACTAGCTATAGAGGTTTACTTATAGAACTATAAAGAGATAGATAATAAGTCTAAACTATATATTACTCTTATAAGATATCTTAAACTCTAACTTAAATCTTATAGTATAACCTTTCTCTTTAGAGAGAACTACTCTCTATTTTCTATCTAATCTCTTATATCTTAACTTATATAATTTATAATTATAATCGTATAAAGTAAACTACTACTTACTATAATAAATACGAAGTTAAACGAAAACTACTATATTAAGCGAATAATAAAGTAAGAAGAGAAGA
>MU252071.1:0-10630 GCA_019669835.1 Amylocarpus encephaloides
TCTATATAAAGACTCGCTTGTTCCTGTATTATAGAGGGCAGTCCCTATTAAATGTTTCCTGAGAAATACTCTCTTTACCCTACCCCAGAAACCAAGGCTCTCAGGCAGGCACTTATAAAGGAGCAGGACGAAACCCCAGCCGATGTATGGGATTACTGTGATGCCGGCTGGCCTGGTAAAGGAGGGAAGAAATGGAGGCATTGGATATCGGCATCACGTGAAATCCTCTATTCTTGATCGCAGAGATTTGGTTGAATTAAGGTCGTGATTTACCCGGTCAGCTCGCCTTCTCGTGGCCGAACTACATTTTATACTGCGCCACTAAACTGCCCCGCTTATATTCCCCCCAGTCGAAAACCATGCGCGGCCGTGAAATACCCTGCAGCCGAGGCATCAGGTTCATCGACACACCAACGGCAGTCTCACGCGACGGAGAACTAGCACAAATACATCACATCCTCTCCTCATTCCCCTCTTTCCCCTCTTTCTCCTCCTTCTCCTCTTCATCCTCTTCATCCCTCCAACGACCACTCATCTCACCCCCTCTTTCACAAAGTCGTCAAAACTTAAAAGAAGATCCGCACCCGCCGCCATACGAAGTAGCTGCAGCCTAACGTCGGCACTTCGAGTCTTCAGCCTGCCGAGGGGGTGCTGGTGGTGCGAGGAGGCCGAGGTCCACTACGACGTGTCGACGGGAAGGGAGGGGGAGGTGATCGTGGATACAACCTACAGGCCTTAATAAATGTAAAATTGAGGTCATAGCACCTGATTTTCGGAAGAGTCAGCACCAATCACCTGGTCAGGATAACTCTTTACGGTCCGCTATTGGTCAAATGCTATCGCGTCATTTTACATTTATTTACCCCTGTAGGTTGTAAGGGGGGTGATCAAGCGGGGTGATAAGGTGGGTGATAAGGGGTGATAAGGGGCGCGTTGCCCGGCGACGCTTCAATCGTCAACAGAACTCGTCCACAGAACTCATCCACAGAACCCGTCGACGAGGGAGAGGGCAATAACAGACCAGAGAAGAAAGATGTCCCTCCCACGCGCTCTGGCCAAGCCAGTACAATCCCAATTCGAGATCCTCCTCCTCAAATCCACCATCGTCGCCCTCGCGCTCAACTACCTCCCCAGACTCCCATCCTACCTCACGTCGAAGCATGTCGCGACTGCTCTGCCGACGGTGAGATGGATCTTCGGCGGTCTCTGGGGCCTCTCGATTCTCAAGCACATCGGCGCTATCCTCAACCACACGGCCCAGAATGGCTGGAGTCGCGGCAGGCAATGGAAAGGCTCCGAGGAGATCATCATCGTGACCGGAGGCGCGAGTGGCATCGGCGCATTGGTTGTTGACGGATTCGTGAAGCGAGGAGCGAAAGTGGTGATCTTCGATGTGAACGAGCCAAAGGAGACATTTGGTAGGATCTTCTATACATCCATCCGTGGAATGGAGGAAGCAGGGGGGACTGGTCTAACAACAACACAGGACCCAACGTCTCCTTCCACCTCGTCGACGTCACCTCCTCCTCCTCCATTTCCAAAGCCGCCCGTCAAATCCGCGACACGCACGGCGCTCCCACCGCCCTGATCAACAACGCGGGCATCGGTTTCGGCGAAACCATCCTAGAAGCTTCAGAAGCCCATATCCGCTCCGTGCTAAACGTCAACCTGCTTGCGCATTTCCTCACCGTGAAGGAGTTCCTGCCGTCGATGATAGAGCGGAACCACGGACATGTCGTGACGGTGGCGAGCATGGCGAGTATGGTGACGATCGCGCAGAATGTCGACTACAGCTGCACGAAAGTGGGCGTGTTGGCCTTTCACGAGGGATTGAGACAGGAGTTGAATTATCGGTATGATGCGCCTATGGTGCGCACCAGGTAAGCCCTCCACCTGCTCCACCACCTATTCCTCACCCATCTAACAAACCCCACAGTATCATCCATCCCTCCTGGGTCCGCACGCCTTTGACCCAAAATCTCCTCGACGGTTCACCCACCTTCCCCAAGAACATCCTCGAACCAGGAACTGTGGCTACAGCAATCGTCAACCAAGTCGTCGCCGGCCACAGCGGCCAGCGCATCTTGCCCGAGGGCATGAAGGGCGCGCGGCTCGTGCGTGCGTTCCCACATTGGCTCCAGGAGAGGATAAGAGGGGGGCAGAAGTCGATCATGTCTGTAAATCTGAGCAAGAGGTAGAGAACTCGTAGCAAGAGAGAATGGGGGGTGGTGGCGGAAGATGATTGTAACTGTAAATCTAGCGAGGCCTAGATAACTCGTGGTAGGAGAAGGAAATCACATTTTGTGATTATTGCGATTATGTACGCTGTGTGAGAAACCTTTTGTGTTGGTGCTGTTTGTGAGGGAGTCAAGGAATTCAGAGCAGAACCGCCCAACTTCCTCTCTTCACCTAACCGAGACGGCATGTCACAACATCTCTCTCCCATCTCCATCTCCCAATTTCCCATCTTCTAACTTCGCACTTCGTTCTCGCCTCCCCCCTCCAATCCTCCCCCCCTCACGGCAGCACAAGCAAAAAAAGGCACACATGTCGGATGACACTCTAGCCACATTAGTGCGAGGCACGGAGAAAGCGGGACCTCTCCGAGGACGGGCAAATAGGATCATTTTTTCACAGACCACCCTATCCAAATATCATGTAACCAACCCCTTTTGACCAAACAAACATTATCACTACTAGGAGGGTGTTGACTGAACACCTGTACGCGATGCCCTCTATGAACCCGGAGTTGTAATACTCCTCCTCCAGAGCTAAGATTCAGTCGGGATGGTTTTTGAGCTGGTTCTAGTCGTGGTATGTGTAGAGTTTTCACGCCAAGGATCAGAATAGAGCTAATCCACCAACCACGACGACAATTATCGAACCCTCTCGGGTAGCTGTCTCATTTTTTCGGGCAGGAGAGGCCTTTAGGGCTCAAGTCTCTATAATCGCCATTCCGGGTCCAGTATACCTACCTAAGGCCTCGAGGGATAGTTAGTTAATAGGCTCTCTTACCTCGCTTACCGACTCGGTTTTCGATACGACTACCACGTACTTCTTCCCACCGTCCCTAAGTATAGTATAAAACTACTCGTTCTCTTGATTGCGATTTTGCCGCCCGAGGAAAGGGGCCTTTCCACATGGCTTTACGACACGGCCACATCCTCTACGGCTGAAAAGGTTGGGCTTAGGCTAGATGATAATAACCTTACCCCTTCCTTTATACGACTATTCTAGTATCGGCCCATGCCCCGACAGATTCGAGTACCTGAGGCTACCCGAGGAGCACGAAAAGATAGAAGGTCGAGGAGGATAGAAAGGGAAGAGACGATGGAGGGATATAATAGACAGCTATGCCTTTCACTATTAGGTCTCGTATTACTGGGTGATAGCTAGCGGGCTAGGTGGGAGTTAGTTGTCCCCGGGAGCGGCCGGGGGGCGTGGGGGTGGCCGGAGGGGCTAGGGTCAGTGGTGGGTTAGCTGTTCCCGGGAGCGGACATGAGGGGACGGGATAGCCGGGCCCGAGGGCGGGTGCGGGAGTGAGGTTCCCGGGGGCGTGAAATAGGAGGGTGGGGCAAGGATAAGGGGATGAGGTCCAAGTTCCTGGGGGCGGACAGTAGGCGGGGACTGGGGCGGTCGATCTTCCCGGGGGCGAAAAAGAAGCTGGGGGGAAGGATAAGGGGATGGGGTCCAGGTTCCCGGGGGCGTACAGAAGGCGGGGACTGGGGGAGTGCTGTTCCCAAGGCGGACAGGCGGCGTGGACAGGAGGAATCGAGGTTCCCAGGGGCGGAAAAGGGGCGGGGGGGCAAGGATAAGAGGATGAGTTCCAAGTTCCCGGGGGCGGACAGCAAGCGGGGTCAGTGGGAGTGGGGTTGCCGCGGGCGGACAGGCGGCATGGACAGGGGGAGTCGAGGCTCCAAGGGGCGGAAAAGGGGCGGGATGGGGTGGATGTTCCGGTGGGCGGAAAAGAGGGTGCAGTACCGAGGGCGAAAAGCCCCCTTAAATAGGCGGTGTCGAAGTTCCCGGGGCAGGGGAAGTCGATGTTCCTAGGCGGAAAGAGGTTATCGGGTCTACGGAGGACGTAGTTAAAAGTATAAAGAATACTAAGACTTTTCTACCATTTTTCCTAATTAGTATAGCTAATACTACCTTATAAAGGGGCTTAGTCTAGTACTTAGGGTTTTCGTATACTACTACTCTATTATCCTAAATTCTATTCTAATTTATTATTTTTATACTTTAAATATATCTTCTAATTTAAATTTTAAGATTTATAAGATTAATTCTAACTCTAATATTAATAGAAACTATAATAGTTATATTAGTGTAAGGGTTAGGACCCTAGGGTGTGCTCGGGCTAAAAGCTCTCGCTAAGCACAGACTCTCGCTAAGCACTAGCCACGAGTGGAATTCGATTCAGTTCGACGCCACTCTATCCTATTACTTCTAGAAGGTTCTAGTTGCCTCTTCTTATGTATATAAGACCCCGTAGGAGCTGCGCTTTTACGAGCTCTCTACGTACTTCTTAATTAAATTTCAGAAACTATTCCTTTTAAGTTATTTAAGGTCTGGCCTCTCACAGTAGAAGTGCGTCACTCTCATCTATCACTTATAGACTAGAGTTATATACACACGATATACGTATAAGTAGATATACGCTACACGTACACGTACACGTACACGTACACGCACACGTATACGTACACGTACACGTACACGTACACGTACACGTATAAGTAAGTACTATGAGTAATAACGAGTAAGCCTACGACTCCTAGTAGCTAGGTAGTATAATAAATGAAGCACAACCCTCCGCTATACCGGATTAGCTAATAGCCTTTATACGGAGTTAATAAGAAACGAATACGCGGTTAGAACAAGGGATCACTTAATTACAGGTAGCACTTAATAGCACGCGAACCTCGGAACACCAGGAGCTATATACACCTAAAACAGGCCCTACTATAGACCTAGAAGACCTAATCCGGAAGCTAAAACACTTACTCCCTCACCCTAATTAGTTTACGGGCGAAAATAAGTCGCTATACCCTCAATTTAAAGGTATCCTAGAAGCTAAGCTTGAAATTGACGCTAGAGCTATCGGGACTGAAAAGAAGCGTATTTAGTACGCTTTCGGACGACTTACAGGGAAAGCGGCAGGGCGTATATACCCTTAGATTAGCGCCGTTAAAACAACCTAGGCTTTTACACTTAAAGAGTTCCTAAAGTAGCTGGACCTTACCTTTGCCGACCCACAGAAGGAGAATAAGGCGCTCTCAAAAGTCAATACAATGCGCTAGGGTAATAGAGACTTCCGGGACTTCTTACAAGAGTTTGAACAGACTCTCCTAGAAGCCCAGGGTTAGAAATGGGACGATCAGGTACGTAAAGGCCACCTGAGAGCCGCTATTAATCGCGAGCTTCGAGGGCACCTAATCACCTAGGAGGAGCCTGCCTTATATTCAGACTATGTGGCTCTATTACGCCGCATTTCCGATAACCTATAAGAAGTGAAGGCATAGGACTCCCGGCGAAAGCAAGCACGCCTAGGCGGCTATCCGAAGCCGTATAACCCACAAACCTCTACTAATATAATAGAATGGGAGCCTACGCTAGTCACAGTAGCAGTCGCCAAAAGAGGCCCTCCTAGCCAGTCACAAGAGTAGCGCGCTACTAGCGCTACCCTAGCCGAAAGGCAGAAGAGACGCGAGAAAGGCGCTTGCGTACGCTGCGGGAGTATGTACTACTAGGTGTTAGACTACTATTTCAAACTAGCTGGCCCACCCAGACGCTAAGGCTTTCAGGACGCTAAGCTAGAGAGTCGTTCACGCAAGCCGTAAGTCTCTGCTTCTTCAAAGAATAAAGCCTCTACTACTAGCGCTAAGGCTATAGAGTCACAAGTGGAAGAAGTAGAAGAATGGGAAACGGACTCCGATTCGGGAAAAGAGTAACCCCTGGCCAAAGTCGCGCCCAGGGGTTGTACAGGGAGTTATGTAGGGCATGGAGTCGTTTTGAAAGCTCTATGGATGGCGAGCCATTTGTTATATCGGTATTAGTAAATGATATTTCATTTGCAAATACACTAATTGACACTGGCTGCCTTTCTTATGGACTATGCGACTCCCGCTTCGCCCGGAATAACAACCTAATGCGCCTGCCTATTACGCCACGGGAGGTTATAGGGTTTGACGGAAAAGTCTCTTCGACCGTAAATGAGGTTACGGTTATTACGCTTGACCTAGATAGATATAGAGAGTCTAGGGTTTTCCTATATATCCTACCTATAGGGCACTACGATATGATCCTAGGAATGCCATAGATTACGGCTTAAGACGCTAGGATTAATAGACCACGTTTAGAAATGAAAATCGGAATTACAGGTACTACTATACGTAGTAAAGAGGTATTTTTCAGGCTACAAGCGAATGCAGCTGTACAGGTGTCAGCTACGGCACTCTATTACTAGTAGAAGAGCTAGTAGAAGCGAAAGAGTATACAAGTGTTTTCGGCTAGTATAGCCGATATTACGAAGGCGCTAGCTGTAAAGTAGCGTACGGATCTAGCGACTAAGCTACCAAGTCACTACCACGAGTTCCTAAGTATCTTCGACTACTAGGTAGTAGAACAACTACCACTACTACGCGGGCCAGGTACCGACTATACTATTAAACTTAAAACCATAAATAGTCAGCAGCCTAAGGTCCCATAGGGGCTATTATACAGCATGTCGCGGGACGAGCTCCTAGTACTTCGAAAGACCCTGACGGACCTGCTTAATAAAGGGTTTATACGCGTTAGTAATTTACTAGCAGTAGCCCTAGTACTATTTGTTAAAAAGCTAGGGGGAGGCTTACGCTTCTATGTCGATTACCGCGGCTTAAATCGTATTACGAAGAAGGACCGCTACCTCTTACCGCTTATTTATAAGACCCTACGGAACATTAGTAAAGCACGGTAGTTTACTAAACTCGATGTAATCGCCGCTTTTTATAAGATACGGATCGCGGAAGGCGATAAATAAAAGACTGCTTTCCGGACGCGCTATGGCTTATACAAATGGATAGTCACCCCATTTGGCTTAGCGAATATACCTAGCACTTTTTAGAAGTATATTAACTGGACCCTACGCGACTACCTAGACGAATTCTACTCTACTTACATAGACGACATTTTAATATATTCGTCTAGGAGTAGGAACCAGCACCGTAAGCACGTATGTTAAGTACTATAGCGACTCTAGGACGCTAGCTTACAAATCGACATCGATAAATGCGAATTTAAAGTACAAGAGACTAAGTACTTAGGGTTTATTATCGAAGCTAGAAAAGGACTCAAAATGGACCCAGAAAAGGTCAAGGCTATTACTAGCTAGGAGGCACCCACTTTAGTCAAAGGCGTACGTGGCTTCCTAAGGTTCGCTAACTTTTACAGGCGCTTTATTAAAGGGTTTTCAGATCTAGTAAGGCCACTTACAGAGCTTACGCATAAAGACCGGAAATTCGTATAGAACGATAGAGTAGACGTAGCCTTTTATAAGCTAAAGGATATATTCACTTCAGCCCCCGCGCTAGCCTAATTCGACTATGACAAGCCTACACGTATTAAAACCGACTCCTCTAGGTGGTATATAGGAGGTACGCTATAGTAGTTAAGCGATAAAGGCTTATAGGTGCCCTGCGCCTTCTTTTTAAAGAAGAATAACTCAGCGGAATATAACTATGAGATTTACGACAAGGAGATGCTAGCTATCGTACGCTACCTAGAAGAATAGGACGCTAAATTACGTGGTGTTAAGCGGTTTAATATATATATAGACCATAAGAATCTAGAGTACTTTATGACCGTCCGAAAGCTTACGGAGCGCTAGATACGCTAGTCCTTAATTCTCTCTAGGTATAACTTTCATATTATACACGTCCCTAGTAAGGAAAATGAACGCGCGAACGCCCTGTTAAGGCGGGACCAGGATATGCCTTAGAACGGGTCTAATAAGCGACTAGCGGACCGTAATATACAGCTACTAAAGCCCGAAATACTAGTAGTAAGCCCTATAGTTCGCGTTTCGCCTATTAGGGCTAGCCCCACTAGCCTACGAGACCATATAATAGGAGAACTACCAGACGAGCTTATAGACTGGGATCAGGCTGTAGTAAACGACCCTGAGTATAACAAGGCCCTAAGCGCTACAAAGGCTAGCGCCAGGAGGTTTCCTACAGAGCTTGGCTTGAAAGTGTCTATATCTGAGTACGTAATATCAGAACAAGGTTACCTACTATTCCGGGGACGAAAATGGGTCCCTAATAGCCTTAACCTGAGGGCTCGCCTAATTTAAGCAACCTACGATACAGCGCTCCACGGGCACCTAGGTAGGGAGGTTATATATACACTAGTGGCTCGCTTATTCTTCTGGCCAGGAATGGTAACTGATATCCGTACGTTTATACAGAATTACGACAGTTGCGGGAGGAATAAGGTATAAAGGTCTCGCCGACAGGGATTCTTAAAGCCACTACCTATACTAGATCGAATATGGTCCGAAATATCTATGAACTTTATTACGGATTTACTAGTCTCTAAAGGCTACCGAAATATGATTGTGGTCACGGATCGGTTAAGTAAAGGGGTAATAGTAGATGGCCTAGAAGATATTAAAGCTAAAATAGTAGCTAAATAGTTCCTACGACGATATCTGCCCTACCACTTCCTACCTTTAGTAATTGTCTCCGATAGAGGTATATAGTTTACAAGCGCCCTATGGAAGAGGGTATGTGAGCTACTACGAATCAAGCGTAGGTTGTCTACTACCTTCTCGCTAGAGACTAATAGTACTACCGAACGAATAAACGAAGTAGTTAAAACAGTCTTACGCTAGTTTATAGACTGGGCCTAAGAGGACTAGCTTAAATGGTTACCGCTAGCTGTATCTGAAATATGTGGACGGGACTTAACATCTATAGGCATAAGCCTATTCTTCCTGTCCCACGGATGGTATCAGAGCCTACTTAAAGACATCGAATTATTAGAGGCAGATAATAGAGACTCCCTAATCGCTAAAGCCGACCGAATTGTACGGAAACTAAAAGAGGTAAGAGAGTGGGCGTAAGCGGTAATGGCGGCGGCCTAAGAAGCCCAGGAGTAGGCGACTAATCGGAAGCGCGACCAGGCACCTAACTACTAGGTAGGGGATAAGGTATGGCTTAGTCTAGAGAATATTAAAACAGACAGGCCCTGTAAGAAGCTGGATACTAGGTACGCGAAGTTTACAGTTACAGAGGTCGTTGGATCTCATAGCTACCGCCTAAATATACCGCCGGGTATATATAATATATTTCATACTAGACTCCTACGACCCGTATACGCGACGCTACTACTAGGACAGGTTATCGAAGAAAGCCAGCCTCCCGTAATACTCGTCGATAACATAGAAGAGTACGAGGTGGAGCGTATACTTGAGTAGAAGAAAGCTCCTAGAAGGGGTAATCGACAGAAGTACCTAGTTAAGTAGGTCGGTTATAGACATCTAACTTAGGAGCCAGAATCGGTAATAGAGGGTACTACCGCCCTAGTTAAATGGAAGGAGTATACGGCTAGGTAAAAGCGAAGGGAAGAAGGGGGGTAATATAAGGGTTAGGACCCTAGGGTGTGCTCGGGCTAAAAGCTCTCGCTAAGCACAGACTCTCGCTAAGCACTAGCCACGAGTGGAATTCGATTCAGTTCGACGCCACTCTATCCTATTACTTCTAGAAGGTTCTAGTTGCCTCTTCTTATGTATATAAGACCTCGTAGGAGCTGCGCTTTTACGAGCTCTCTACGTACTTCTTAATTAAATTTCAGAAACTATTCCTTTTAAGTTATTCGAGGTCTGGCCTCTCACAATTAGGCCTTTATAAATATACTAAAGAGAGGCTTATAAAATAGTTCTATTTATTAAGAGAAACTAAGCTAGAGAGAAAAGATAAATTAAGATAGAACTTAAAGATTAAGAGCTATTAAGTAGGTCTCTTAACTAAGTAGTAATATCTTAGTCTTCTAATAAGTTATATAATAGTAGTAAGAACTAGAGAATTATACTATCTTCTTCTTTAAATAGACTCTCTCTTTATATAAGATCTAAGATCTAGTCTATTATTAAACTAATAAATTATTTCTTCTTTAATATAGTTTTATTATTTTATATCTTATTATATATACCTTAGTCTTTATTAAAAGCTTCTAGTAGATCTAGATAAGTAAGATTTACTAGGTGAAAACCCTCTAGTATTTACGATATATATATTAAATTTTTAACTAGATACTAATTTAGGTTCTTCTTATATTCTTATAAGAGGCTAGTATAAGAGTTAGAGCCCTAAAGTATACTTAGACTAATAGCTCTATAAGAGTTAGGACCCTAGGGTATACTCGGGCTAAAAGCTCTCGCTAAGTATAGACTCTCGCTAAGTACTAGCCACGAGTAGAATTTAATTTAGTTCGATACTACTCTATCCTATTACTTCTAGAAGGTTCTAGTTACCTCTTCTTATGTATATAAGACCCTATAGGAGCTACGCTTATACGAGCTCTCTACGTACTTCTTAATTAAATTTTAGAAACTATTCCTTTTAAGTTATTTAAGGTCTAGCCTCTTATA
>MU252072.1:0-10603 GCA_019669835.1 Amylocarpus encephaloides
TTAAATTATTTAAATTATTCTACTAATTTAGATAATTTAGATAATTTAATCTCGTAACTTTATTACGTGACCTATAGCTTCTCTATATAAGCCTTCGCCTAGATAGGTTTAGCTTACTAAGTCTTAGAGCTATACTTACTAGTAGGTTATAATACTCTTCTCTTATAATCTCTTCTTCTATAGTATTAGATTCTACTAATCTAGTATTAGAATACTTAAGTAATATATTTTTTTAGTTACTAGTCTTAATTATATTATCTAAGGTTAGATTATAAATACTAGAAAGAACGTTCTCTATTCTTTCTTTAGCTATAGTAGTATTATCTTAAACTATATTAGCTTTAATAGCTTTAAGCTAGTTATATATACTATAGGCCTCTAACTATTCTATTATTAGTTTAACTTAATAAGTTACTACTAACTAGTAAGATTATTAAGTAGTATTAAGTAGTATTAAGCTATTATAATTTATCTTTTTAAGTTTTACTAGAATCGTTTTCTTTCTTTCTATAATCTACGACTTAATATTCTAGGAGTCTATACTTATAATAAAGTTAGTTCTTTCTTCTTTTCTTTCGCTCTAGTTTTAAAAGATTCTCTTATTATATAGTACTAAGTTCTCTTAACTAATTCTAGTAGTAGCTACTATCTAAATATTTATACTTAGTACTTCTTTCTTTTCTATATCTACTCTCTTATCTAAATTCCTAAAGTCTATTATCTAATTAGATAACTCCCTCTATTAGACTAATAATATCTTAATAGATTATATCTTATCTTACTATTTCTTCTTAGAGATATAATTTAAGTTCTCTCTTAAAGAGTTCTATAAGAGTAAGATTATTCTAACTAGTCTTATTCTTATATTTCTAGAATTTAATAGAGTAGCTTATAGCTAATCTAGTTTATTAGAGGCTTAGTAGCTTATAAATAGCTACTCTTATAGTATTAATATCTTTAAATATCTAGTAAATTTTCTCTTTAAACTCGTTCTATAATTTAAAAATAGTCTTTATAGCTATTATACTTCTATCGCTTAACTTATATTAGAAGAAGTCTTCTAGAAATAGTTAAACCTACTTAAAGATAGCTTCTTTAAGATAAGAGGCGGCTTAGAGGCTCTTAGTATTATAGCTTTTACTCTTAAACTTCTTATTATTAAAATTAAAGTAGAGGTCTATTTAAAGAAGAAAAATCTTAAGTCTCTTATAGTCTCTTACGTACTTATTAGATAGAATAATATAGATAGATTTATTAGCTTCGACCTTAAATTTCTTTATTTATATATCTAGAATAATTATATTTCTATCTACGTCGACTTTAATTCTACTAGTACTACTAGTAGAGGGCGTTAGGTTAGTTTAACTAGCGCTTAGACTAGAAGGGGCTAGTTTAGTAGTTTTAGTTACTAGAGCTATAGTAAAAGTATAATATACTTACTCTAGTAAACGAGATACTTAAAGTATTATAGTTTCTAACTAGATTCTATTTATATAATAGAGAAGAAGCTAGAGAGTATAAGTTTAATTTATAATAGTTAAGAATAAGCGAATTATAAAGTTAATTATAATAATAGATCTAGAAGATATAATAGTATAATTCTAATTATTTAATTAAGGTAAGTATAAGATATCTATCTAATAGATAATAACCTAGACTTATATAGAACTCTTATATCTTATAGATTAGATTTATTAGTCTAATCCTACTAATTATATTAGAGGACTTAGACTAATTCTACTAATCTACTCTAGTTATATAATAGTATAGATTATAAAATCCTAGGAAGGTACTATACTAATAGAAGTAGGCCTTTCTTATATACGTATAACCTTCTAAGGACCTAAATCGATTAGGTCTTAGCTAGGTAAGAAAATATAATTATTATATAATTATAATACTAAAGCTTAGCTTTATTTACTATAGAACTAGAGAAGAGAGTACTTAACTAGTATCTAAGGTAGTAGTTATCGTTATATCTTACTACTAGTTATAAAGTCGAGGCTATTAAGATATTAAGAGGTTAGTCCTAAAATAGAACTAGCTACTTTATATACTTAAGCTAGAGTATCGTCTTATTATTCTTATTATACGAGTACTATTATTTTTCTTACTTAATACGATAGAACTCTATAAGTAAGCGCTAATTCTTAGCTTCTTCTTATACCTAAAGGACCTAGTTAATCTCTATATTTAATATTATTACTAGGAGAGAAGTTAGTATACTTGTCCTTTCTAAGCTAGTAAGAAAATACTAAATAAGATACTAACCTAGGAGAATATAAGAGAAGAAAATACTAAAACTATAGAAGTAACTAGACTTATAAGATTAATAGAACATAAACGCGTCTTATTAAACGCGTCCCTTTTATTAAATATCCTAGGGGTCTAAGATTAAAGGCTTATCTACTATAGATAACAAGTTCTCTTCCTCTACGATACCTTTTATATTAAGCCACTTACTTTTATTTGCTCCTAAGTAAGGTAAAAGAAGAAAGAAGATCTCTCGTCTTACGGTAGTAGATAATTAAATAGGGAGGGGTTCGGGATGACGCGGGGTCGGTAACTAATTAGTAGTTAGGATTCGGAGATTATACCGAAGATCCTATACCGCCACTCCTTATGCTACTCTGCGTTTTCGGTGAAAAATGCTACGACGCGAAATTGCTGTCTAGTTTCGGCGAAAAGGGGAAATGCGTAGGTGGGATTGGCCAAAAGTTTAGAGTTGGGCCTGTGCACACGTTTTCTACTAGAAAGGGACTGCACATACAGAGCCGTAGGAGGTTTGAGGCCACCTTACAGTAGTATAAATAGCCCTCAGCCGTATGACTAAGGCCTTACAGATCTGAGTCCTGACAGGAGGTTATGTCGGGAGAATATCCACTGTAACGTGCTTACTTATAGTCTTTTCGACATGAGCTACGATGGGGACTATGTGGAATTCCAGCCTAACGACCAGCCCTTGACAGAAAAGGAGATATTAGAGAAGACAAAGGCTGTTAGTGAAATCAGAGGGTGGATCTTAATAAAAGACGACGAGTGGATCAAGGATGCATTAGTACAAATTGTTTCAGAGGAGGCGAGATATGAAGATATGCCTTGTAACGAGACGTAACCTATGATTTTACGAGCTATAATATAGGAGTTAGGTATCCATCACCTTCTCTCGGTCCTCCTGCTTCAAAACTGAACCCTGAAGTTGTAGAAGCTCATTCCTGCTGTCCCGCCTCCAAGTAAAAGCTACTTGGCTTACTGTATCGTAGAGTCTCTCTGGCTGCGGAGATTCATAGTCGGCAAAGTTAACCTGCTCATGGTGTTCCTCTAACCATCCTAGTAAATATGTGATATCCTTGATATCCGTACTGGCTTTAGCCTGAGACTTGGGTCGAGTGCTCTCGGATAGTGTTGCATATCGCTTGATCTTGGTTAAGACAAGTACGCCGGGGTGTAGTATTGGGATATTTCCTGCTAATTCAGGTTAGATTCCGCCGTGTAAAGGGGGGTTAGTAATAGTTGCATACTAGCTCCAAGGTGGATCACAGAAAGGCGGCATGGGAGACCAAGTGTACCAATTCCCAAGGTTTCGACGGAGATTCGACATCTCTGATCGTCATCTCTGGTGAAGTAGAGTTTCAAATGTTCAATAGAAAAGCGATAGTCTTCCTGTAAAAGAAGTGGACGAATTCGATCGATAATCTCGTTGGATGCAGTAACGTTGATCTCGACATCAATGTCAGCTGTTGGTCGGTTGGATCCTAAGACTTTTGTCGCAAACCCTCCAATGAAGGCATGTTCGACGCCAGCCTCAGTCAGAATTCTAGAGATAGACTAAGCCGCCTGCACTTATGCCTCGCCTTAGATATCCTCTGGATCCATTACGATTGATGTAAGGGATAAAATGGTCGATGGTTGTCAGTAGAGGAGAAAAAGGTGGAACATGGGACAGTAGAAAGAAAATTTACAAGTGTAGTTGTTGACAGAAGGAGCTACTGCGAAAGGTGTGAAGAGCGTTTTCCAAAGCGGTTAGCTGGGTCACGAGTGTGGGGCTTTGACCCCTAGATATTCTTCTGTAGCTGAGACTTCAGGGGTTCTCCAATAAAACCTTTTCTGCTCAATTGTACAAGTCTTCTCTCAAGGGGATAGTATGGAACCTGGACTTGGTGAACTCCCTCGGAACTTACAAACTATATCGCTATGTTAAAAAACCGGGCTCAGTTCTACATGCTCTACATTAAGCTTTATTCGTCTATGTACGGACAACAAGCCGAATCTCTGTTTTGATGTATATGTTACTTAGTATTACGAGTACGGCTCACGCTCTACCAAGCTCAGGCCAGGCCATGGAAATTGCCTACTAGCAGTCGCAGGGGTTTTTTCTGCGTTCTACGTGCGTTCTGCGTTCTGCAATCTGCATTCTTTCTTCTGCTAATTTACCAGAGCTATCCGATGTCTCCTTTCGTATATTCTTCCTGCCATGTCAAATAATTATTAATTGCCTACAGTCTTCGTTGGTGCATCGGTCACGTCAATGGTTGCGGGGGCGGGGCCACCGAGTGGAAATGCATGGTATTTGAATTTTTTGTCATTTTACCCTTAGCCCATGCGGATTTATCTTGAGCATCGAGAAACTCTTGACAAATACAGCATAACCCGTTACCGGATATGGAAACGGCATGATCCCCAGGACTTCACTCCATTTTGTCAGCTGTCTTTTTATCTTTGGTCAGTCAATCAGATTCAAGAGCAAACAGAGAAGGTTGCCGAGGGCGTTTCATGGGTAGCAACATGGGCGCAAACTTCCACCGCTAGAATGCTGTTAATTCGCACTTGTCTACTTCAAGATCAAGGTCCTTGATCGTTAAACAAAATCGTATGAGTCCGTATGACAAATACTTCAATTGATTTGTTCTCTCACTCTTCTGGTGAATAAGATTATATAGTTGTTCATGTTTTCCCTTCCAGACTGCTAAACTCTTTCATCTCCTATCTTACTCAACATCTACCTACCTTGTTGCCCTCCTTGTGCCATTTCTCTCTATCTCACTATGAAGATCGTTTTAAGTATTCTATGCTTGCTCCAACAGGTCCATTCCACTCCATCAGCTCTTCCGGAAGCTCAAGCTATATACGACCTCTACAGTACACAGGCGAGCGAGGCCCAGAAAGCCATTCTACAAAAGCGAAAGACGGGATGCACCTTGGAGAATGTGATTGTGAGACAGGAGTGGTAAGCCTCTACCTTGGTCAAAGCCCATTTCTTGAGCTAATCGTGAGATGAATTAAGGGGAACCCTCTCCCTACCAGCACGCAAGGAGTACACTGATGCTGTGCTCTGCCTGCGTACTCTGCCTCCCATCACACCATTAGAGGTTGTCCCCGGGGTTCGGAGTCGCTTTGATGATCTCCATGCCTCTCATATAAACCAAACTGAGTGGGTGCATCTGTCCGTAAGTTCGCCTTATGTCTTTGCACGACAACAACTGACAAGATCGAACACCAGGCATATTTTCTTCCTTGGCATAGATACTTCGTCCATGCCTGGGAAAAGGCACTTCGGGATGAGTGCAGATACAAGGGGGCGCAACCATACTGGGACTGGTCAGCTGCCGATGCTATCATCGGTAACAACGTACTGTTCTCAGGCCCGGGATCGATTGGTGGGAATGGAGAGACGATTGAACATGACCCTACCACGATTATTATTCCTACCGTTCCACCCTCTGTTGGGAAAATCCCACCAGGTACTGGAGGAGGATGTGTCCTCGATGGACCGTTCGCGAATATGACAAACAACCTTGGTCCAAGAGGCCCGTGAGTAACCTTCCAAATCGACCAGGCTTTTCAAATCGCTAACTCAAAGTCACAGGCCCATAGTAACCAATGCGTTTGAATATAACCCCCGATGTATTCGCCGAGATTTCCGCCCAGATACTACCCAGAGGTCCCTGACCTACAACAATATTGCAGCGGTCCTAGATCGAGCAGACTTTCACTCCTTTGCTAATGCCCTAGATGGAGTTCACTCGGCAGGCCATGCCGGGATCGGTGGAATGAATGATGACCTCTATGGAGGAAATGGAGACCCAGCCTTTTATTTCCACCATGCTCAAGTTGATCGTATATGGACTTTATGGCAAGCCCAAGATTTCAGCAGCCGCTTAAATCAAGTGACTAAGACCTTGACTATTTCTAACAGTAAGTCTTCCCTCGCGAACCGAGGTACATCTTTGACTCGCTTAAAGGTCCTCCAAGCGCAAATGGAACCTTAGATACGGTCATGGACATGGGGTACAATGGAAAGTCATATACGATAAGAGAATTAGCTAGCACTATTGATGGACCCTTCTGCTACATCTACGGATAGGAACGGGATTTAAAGTGGTTTCGATCTTTCGTACTTCTATCAGGACATCTCGTGTTGGGGGCAAATGCGGGAATGTCGACATGGTTAAGTCTATCCTCTGTTACCAGCTAGGCCCATGTCTGATGTCCGTCCATTGCGGAAAGACAGAATAGTTGAAGTTCAATATGAACAACTATTAGCAATGTCATTTTTCAATTCTAAGCCTAGCCCTAAGTCAACGATGATTCCCTGCCATCGATAGTTTGCCTAGCTTGCAACCCCCTGCACTTGTCGACAAGGAGAAAGTAGTTGTCATGCATTGCACGATCGAAGTGCCACTCGTAACTACAGATCGATCACTGTTTCATTCTACAAACAGAACATTGAATACCGTCCTGTTAAGATTGTTAGGAGTTGAGTGATTTGTAATGGATTAGCTAATACGCTACCTCAACCATTTCAGGTGGCCTTAACTCCACAATTAATCAATCAATCATACAATCATCCACCTCAACATGCCTTCAACTTGACATCTTGATTCTCGAGTTTTTGTTTTCGTTCTAGAGAGTGAAGGGGTTATAAAGTTATTCTAAAATAAAGCTAGGCTAACTTTATTTCATTCCCCATACCTTCTAATAGCGTGGATTTGCTAAGCGAGCCAACTTTGTTTATTAGGGTTAGGCTAAAGAGCGGTCGGAAAACGCTATAAATTAAGTATATAACATTCTAGACGCACACGACACGATTCCTAGTCTAAGCTTTACGATAACCCTATTATTAAATCGACTTATATAGTATAGAATTATCGTCGTTAAGGTTTGATAGGGTAGAGTCGACGCACAGACTAGGTAAGTAGAATCCCCCGATTTGAGTATAAAGTTTACATAAATGTATAAGGGTACTAAAGTATAGAATGTGGAAATTAGATCGACAGCCGACAAACGGATTAAGGGTTTAGAACGCGTCACGTCCAGGGACGCGTATTTTAGGAAGAGAGGGAAAAGAGTAGATGTTAAAGAGATAACCCGCTTTATTTCACTTAACACTTATAGTGATGGAATTGTTCGTACATTTACCGGAGTATAGAGTGGTGGTATGTACTACCTGCTAGTACGCCGTCTTACCTAGTCAGATTTCCCACCACTTAAGTAGTTCCGACAGTCATAACATGGCTAAGGGAGCACGAGAGCAAATTTCCGCCGAGGTGAGGAGAATAGTAGGATTGATTTTAGGTCGATTAGAGCTAGACAAGTTGCCCATCCCCGCTTAGCAAAACCAGCCTATCCCCGAGTTAAGAGAACCTAGGACGGACGGGAAAAGATGTCCATTTCCCCCATGTTAGTACATTAGTTGTTAGCGTCAAGCCATTCAGAAGCCGACGGGTAGTTAGGCTAGAGACTTTATTTAAGGCGAACCGAAAGGAGGTTAACAAAGACGTCCGGATGCCGTTTAATAGTTAGATAGATATTACTACTGTCGTATAGCATACGGGGGTATATAAGTAGTTGTTACGCTACATCTTCTAGTCTAAAGACGTCGAAGTAGAGAAGCGGCCTAGGTTTAAGTTTACTGAGAGGTAGAAGATGTAAATAAAGGATGTGTAAACAAACGTGAAAGAGTTTGTGCTATAAAAAGAGGAGTAGGGAGAGGTGGGAAGTAGGGAAGGGGGGGGAGAGTCCGAGGAGAAGGTTTAGTAGATGAGCCGAATTTAAAGGTAGATTTTACGATTATAGATAGTAGTATTAAATCACCTATTATAGGACGACGAGTATAAGAGCGTGTTAATTAGTAGCTTAGCCGTTTTAGGAATATAAGAGGATAGTAGGTGGTTAGATACTAAGGATTATACGCCTAAATATTTAGCTGTAATTAAGTTAGCCTAGTTAATAGTAGTTTAAGAGGCGTACGAGCGACGTTAGGTAGCTATTACATAGTACAAAAGCCGTAGGTTAAGTACTAAGCGAGCCTAGAAGAAAGTATCTAGCTATTACGTTTTAATACGAGATTTAGTTAGCGCGTTTATAACTATAGCCTACGATAGTACTAATCCTAAGCCTATATAGTAGTTATATCATAGTCGATTATACGAGTTTAAGATTCGGTACACTACTACCGCCGAGGGGAGGATCTAGTAGATCAGGGACGATGTTTTATATCCTAAGATCCGGTTTAGTATAAGTTAGTTTTAAGGTATAGTTTATAGGTTAATAGAGGAGGTACGAGAGGCGTTATTTTAGAAGCTGTTACTAGTTAGAGTAGGAGTGAATTAAGAAGTGAATATAAAGTAGGTCCTACTAATTTATTAGAACTCTATAGTTAACTAACCGTCTAAGACTAAGCTTAGATAGTCGTTTTTAGAGAACGAGCGGAACTAGTTTACTACGTGTAAGTAGTAGTAGTTATACGAGCGGGTGTATAAGAATACGTTACTAAGAGAGTAGTTTATAGACAGGGCGGGCACGTTAAAGAGAGAAGCCGTCGTCGTATATTAACGTCACGTAAAGCGGTTCTAGAAGTTATTATAGGTTTTAATATACTTATATAGGGGCTAGCTAGCTAGAGAGCTAGAGTTATTAGGTATACGATAGAAAAATACTAAGTATAAGAGAGTTTATAATATTTTTATTAAGAAGGGGTTAGTAGTATTTATAGTCACATACTATAAGAGGTATCGAAGTAGTAGTAAGATTAAGATCATTTACTAGTACTTACTCTAAGAGGTAGAAGAGTTAGTAGTATATTACTTATAGTTAGTTTTATCGTTTTAGGAGAAGTTATAGTTCTAGGTTATAGGAAAGCCGAGTTCTAGTTTATTTATATAGAGGGACGGGTAGAAGAAAGAGCCGCGGTAGTAGACGGGACCGAGACAGAGGCCGCCCGAGCTCTCTAAGATAGAGGCGGTTCTTATAGAGTAGGGTAGAGATAGTTAGTAGAAGGGGGGCCGGAGCGAGAAAGTAAGAGACTAGAAGAAGTAGTTAGTCTAATAGCTATTCTATTCGTGAACGTTAGAGCGAGTACGATAAACTTTAAAGTAAGCCGCTATATAATAGATTATAGTAGAGAGGCTAAATATTAGTAGTTACTAGTAGATTATAATTATTATATCCTAGTAGTATTATTATAAAGACTACTTTAAAGAAGAAATAAGTAAGCTAGATAAGAGGAAGGATTAGAATAAGAATAATACTAATAGAGACGATCTATAGGACTTATAAGTAGGGTACGAGACCTACGTAGTAGGTATAATTTATGTTAGAGAGTTAATAAAAGAAGACAACTCTATTATTAGTCGTTAGAAGAAGTTTTATCGCGTTAGTTATATATAGTATTATTTTTTAGAGTTCTTATTAGTATATTAAGAGGTAGAGATAAGCGGGAGAGCTAAGCGAAAGCGGTAGGTGTACGAGAAGAAGATATAAGACGTATAGCTAGCGCGGTAGAAGCGATTATAGGACGTAAATATCTACCGCGAGTTAAAATAGATATTAGAGAGTAAGGCCCGGTTTTATAAATTATAAGAGCTCGTACTAGAAGCTATTATAAAGTACTAGAGCCCTATCGTAGCGGTTATAGAGATAGGAGTAGAAAAGACGTTATTATTCTAATTACTAGCTAAGAGTATAACTTCTAGTACTACTATTATTATTAGCTTATTAGTATCGTTATAAGAGTATATAGTAGAGCGATATTAGTAAGCTAGTATTTCGTATATAAAGTAGAACCCCCGATAGTATTATTCTTCTAGCTAGATAGTTATCGTCACTTCTAAGTCTACTATTAGTAAGATATTTAGAACGTTTTTAGACCGTTTATAGAGATTACACTAGTTAGACTAGTTTATATTTAACGAATACTATACGGTATTAGATAGTACGACCGAGTTCCGGCCCTAGGTATAGTAAGTGAGCGAGTTTATAGAAAGAGAGATATAGATAGTTTTTTTAACTACTATATTACTACTATAGACTAAGCTAGAATTTATAAATATAATAAGAATAAAGGGAAGGATATATATATATTCTAAGCGTCTACTACTCGTTCTAATATCGCGTATTCTGTGGTTAAGTATAGGAAGGATAAGAATAGACGAGAGAATATTACTACTATTTACTAGCTAGTAGAGAAGAAGCTAGAAGAGTACCCCGCTCTCGCTAAAATTATTATATAGGGTTAGGGTTAGGGTTAGGGTTAGGGTTAGGGTTAGGGTTAGGGTTAGGGTTAGGGTTAGGGTTAGGGTTAGGGTTAGGGTTAGGGTTAGGG